>RJWJ010007350.1:0-30921 GCA_004363605.1 Indri indri
TTTGATACAGAGTCTCACTCTGTTGCCTGGGCTAGAGTACCATGGTGTCAGCCTAGCTCACAGCAACCTCTGACCCCCCTCAAGTAGCTGGGACTATAGGTACATGCCACCGGGTTCAGCTAATTTTTTCTATTTTCAGTAGAGACAAGGTCTTATTCTTGCTCAGGCTAGTCTTGAACTCCTGACCTCAAGCAATCCTCCCGCCTTAGCCTCCCAGAGTGCTAGGATTATACGCATTTCAAATTATGAAAGAAAAAAAAACACCCTGTCAACCAAGAATACGATACCAAGCAAATCTATACTTCAGAAATGAAGAAGTCAGGTGCGGTGGCTCATGCCTGTAAAGTTTTTGCTGAGAAAACTTCTGTTAATCTGATGAAAATTTCCTTATATGTGACTTGACACTTTTCTCTTGTTATTTTTAGAATTATTTCATTGTCTTCTCTGTTTTTAGAATTCTTTAATTGTTTTTGACTTTTGATGGCTTGACTACAATGTTCCTTGGAGAAGACTTTGTGGTATGATTCATATGGGTATCTCTGAGCTTCCAGAATCTGGATGTACATATCACTTCTAATACCTGAGAAGTTTTCAGCTATTATTTCAATAAATATATTTTCTATGCCTTTCCCATCTCTTATCCCTCTGGAACTTCCCTAATGCAGAAGTTCTGTTCATTTAACGCTGTCCCATGTGTCACATAGCCTCCTTTTCATTCTTTCTTTCTTATTTTTTAGTTTTACTGATTTATTTCAAAAGAGCTGCTTTCAAATTTATAAAATTTTTCTTCTTCTTGATCTAGTGTGTTGTTAAAGCTCTCGGTTGTATTTTTAAATTCCAGTCATTGAATTCATTTTATGAAATATATCTCTTTGTTAAATTTCTAATTCAGATTATGAATTATTTTCCTGTTTTTGTTGCATTGTTCATATGTGTTCTCTTGTGTCTTTCTGTTGAAGCTGTGTAGATTTGTTTTATAGGGTAGTTTTAATAGGATGCTTTGGCTTTGTTTCAGGGTAGACACAGTAGTGTATCCTCTATATAATTTATTTGGCTGTAATCAGTGTCAGTGTTGTCTGCAAGTGCCTCAGTGGCTGAGCCTGTAGTTGTTTGTGGAGGTCATGGTGCCACTTTTTAAAGGATGAGGACACCAGATAGGCTAGTTTTCAGATCCCTTGGGAGCAAACACAAGCATGCAGCAGCTTGCTCTCCAAGCAGCATGTGCCCCAGGGTTTAAGGTGCTTCATAAGCTCAAGTGCCAGGGTTGTGACTGCACTGCTGGGTCCGGGAGGTGTAACACTGAAGTCCTTTGAGTAGATGTGGTTGGATGTCAGAAGGACCCCAGAGGTGTGGTGATATAGAGACTATTGGACCTCAGGGAAGGATGTACTCTGATGGTGGCTCCACTCTCAAAATGGTACTGTGTTGCAGCAGCCTGGGTCTTGGGGAATGGCAGTAACCCAGTGTGAATTCCCCTCTGGAATAATGCAGTAGTGTGGATTACAGGCAGCTTCCTATACTGGGCTTAGAGCATATGAAAGCTGTAGGATTCTCCTGTAGCTAGGGTTGCAGGCATTCACAGTGCAATTGTGGACTGCTGGGGACCTTCTGCTTACCTTTTCCTAAAATGGGGAGTCTCTCTTGGCTCTCAGACAATTCCTCTCTGGTACTATCCCAAGTTTATATGCCTCAGAGGGTCTTTGTTACTTTTTGCTGAATTCCAGTGTTCTTCCTTAGACAGTCTATTCAACATGTAGTTATCTATTTATTCTTTTGTTTTTTCTTTGTGGAGGAGGCAAGTACTTGGCACTTCTATTCACTCATCTTGACCTATGTATTCTTAAATGGGGCAAGATAAGTTTGTGTATAAATTCCTAGAACCAAGCTTGCCCAGGAGATTACCACACCTAGAAAAGAGAGCAATTTGGAGAAATTAGGGTAAGGATTACAGCTTTACTCCAAAAGAAGGAAAACAATTAATGTCCTTTCCTAAGAGCTGATTTTGAAAAGAAAGAGGAGGTGGGAAAGGGATGATAAAAGTATTGGGTAATTTCATGGGAAGGGAATGCATACCTCAGCTAAGTTTCAGGAACTGATATTTCTAAGACTATTAATTCATTTAATAAGAGGAAAGTTTTTAAACTTTCAAACTTTTTCTAAAAATGCATGGGCTAATACCATTATAATGCTTTTATTAAGATAAAATATTCAGAACCATAACCTAGTATGTAATTATGAGAATTAATTATCTAAAATTGTATTATTAAAGACATATAAAACATTTAGTAATATTAAGAATCAAATATTATTTCAGTAAGGAATATCTTTGCATTGCTGAGGATTTCAACACAGGATTCTTTTAATGAGAAAGATGTAACAGAGCACTGCTGGGCTCTTCGTAATTACGTCTCCAGAGTAGAGGATGGTGAAGGGGTTTTCTAACAGTCATGAAGACTATTAAGATCAGCTCCACACAAAGATATGTGTAGTTCTAGAACGTGTCCGTATTTTTTAAATAGCATTGTCTTAAACTGGAAAAAGTTAATATAACAACATAATTTCTAGAAGGAACATGTTAATCAATGTGGACAATAGAATTGCACTTCAGAATTGAATACGGTGCTATCATGACCTGAAATGCATTTCTAAAAACTGTTTAAACAGAGAATTTCTTTCTTTGATAAATTTATTTCTAAACAATTTTTATTATTACTGACAGTTTTTCCTGTTGAAAATTCACTTGAACTTTGATTACTGACTACAAGTAATAACTTTCATTTCAAAGGAATCATGACACATGCTGTCAAACACTTATTGTTCACAATACACTGTCACAAAATTCTTTCTTTCCTTGCCAGCTTCTCAGACCAGATTTAAACATAAATAAAATATTTCCTGAGAATGACAGATTTAGCAAATGCTCTAATGAAAACAAAAAGCATTTCTTCTTGTATGTTACGCAAGAATTACCTATAAATATACCACAATAACAAGCACACTGCTGCATAGAAATATTGTGTATGATTACTAAAGAACAGTATTCTTACTATTTTTCTAAATCCAGTGACATTTGATAGAAATATTGTCCTAGAAATATATTATTTCCCATTAAATTGCTTAGTGATACTATTCCTCAGATATATGGCTGTTAAAATGTTATTTGAATTTATTTGGTCTAATAATTCATTGACTAATATTTCAATCTGAGCTAAAAGATGGGCACTAGATGTGAGAGGTGAACTAATGAGTTCAAACTTGATGAACAGTAGGGCATCTACTTTACTTACTGCTACCATACATCTTTCTAAAGAAGTTACGATAGGCCAAGATCTTTGTGTAGTTAGTTACTACTGGTATTTACTCCTTGGTAGTCCCAGCTGCACCCTCTCTGCAATGCAAAGACTAAGAATGATTTAGGGCACAGAAAGGTAAAATTAAAATTTCCTGTCCCATAGAATGCTCTTAAATGGGTAGGAGCCCATATACATGATGGCATGGTATGTGTATTGTAATTAATCTTTGGGGAAACACTTCTAACTCTTCAGCAGAGGTGGTCAATGTATGTCATATTTATGTGGATGGGTGGCCTAAACAAATGTTTTTGTCTTCATTATCCAAAAATAAACTTGGGGAAACTGAAGCAGAAAACCAGGAGCTATAGCATGATAACTAACGAATGAGCTGAACATGAAAACCAGAAAGTTAGAAGGATATTTTCACTAAAAGGACAACAATGTACACTTGCTTCCTGTTTTGACCTCAACCCAGGCTATCAATTTGGTCAGAAGTACTAACTTATTTGAATAAGACTGGCCAGGAGGTTTTCCTTCTCATCCTAAAATCTTAACCAAAACAAACATTGGTAGGCTAAGAAATAGACGCATGTATGGAACAGGAAGAAAGGAGAGGGAAAAAAACAACAACAATGTCTTAGTGTAGTAATGGTAGCTTTTCATAATTGAATACAACTGATTTACTTGTAGTCTGTTCTTTAATTTTTATACAAATCTCTTAAATAGATGCCGTTATCCCCCATTTTACAGCAGAGGAAACTAAGTTTCAGAGCTGAGTGATTTCCCTAGGGTTTATCACTAAGAAGTGGCTGACAATGGATTTGATCTAAGGTCTATCTTACTCCAAAGACTAAGCTCTTAGCAGTTTCACTTGTGTTATTCAAAGATAAGTTAAGCCAACATTTCATAAATTGACAGTGTAGTGACTATAAATACAGACTTTCACAACCTCACAAAAAGTCGTGTATAATCCAAAGGAGATGTCTACAACATCACACTAATTTGTAAAACTATTTGTGTATTTGAAGGGCATGTATTTAAAAGAAAATGCTCTTGTTTTTACAAATTCTCATGACTCCTTAAGAAAGAAGAAGGAATTTTTAAGGATATCAGTGCCACTAACAGGACAATTATTATGTTGAGAAACTAACAGAAATCTGTTAGTTTCTGTTAGTTAGTTCTGTTAGTTAGACCAGTAAGTTAGCATGATATAGAGATTAACTCTTGCTTATTGTCAAGTTGATTCCTTGGCTTCCTAGAGAATCTGTATTTCAATATTATTTTGATGAATGACGATTGTTTTTATATCACCTGGGATCAGTTTCTGTTACTTGCATTTAAGAACCCTTGCAGACATAACTGCTAAACTTTTTTTTGTGCAAAAGTCAAACTCCTCATCTCCTACATGATCTTATAAATTCTGTGATTCTTAAAGATAAAACTAACATCCTATTTATGGTTCTAGCTTTACTTTGACACAATGCACAATACATCATAGGCCCAAATTAAATGCTTATTGGCCAAAGGATCTATAATTGATGATTTCACTGTAAGATGTGGAAGAAAGAAAATCAATGTTTTCCATTATCTTCACAATAATGTCCAAACACATGCAAAGTTTAAAATCTGGTCTCTGATTATCATATCATCCTTATATTTATTTGATCACTATACCCCAAACAAGTTAAGCAACAATGCAACTGAGTTACTATTCTTTCTTTTAAATAAAATGCTATTTGCTGCCTTCAATTATTTAGCAAACATTGATTGTATGACTCCTGAAAACAACAAGCATTTTACTAGGTTCCGGGGAAACAAAAATGAATAAGTCTTTTAACTGTCTATTTATAACTATGGTAGAACAGCTTGTATACCTCAGTCCTCCTGCTGAGAACGCCTAGAAAATTTTAATGAAATATGAAAACAAAACAGAGGAAAATCTGCTTGGGGACACTGGAAAATACAAAGACAACCAAAATTTTCCAGGCCAAGATCCTGGCTAGAAGTGAACTTCAGGGAAATGACCCTGACATTCTGTGTCTCTTTTCTTCTTACTACATTTGCATTTGTCAGGCCATAGCTGTGAGAATGAGAAACAAAGAAGTAGGGAATTTAGACAATAAAGGGGACAGGAAGACAAAAATTATAATTCAAGACCTGTCAAGGTGGACAAGAATGAACAAACACCCAGGCTTTCAGTTTGGGTGCTTATAGGCTACACTCTAGGCAAAGGGACTACATATAGAATAATACTGAAATTGAACTTCAAATTAGTTAAATCTTATGTGGATTAAGATGGTCTGCCTTTTCGCTAGCTACCTGTTACAGGCAAAAGTAAATATTCTATGAAGAGAGATAGTACAGTCTTAAATTGTACAGCTTATAATATTCAGCCTTCAACTAAAAAAAAAATCAGATATGAAAATTTAAAAGAAGAACTTAAATAGAAAAAAACATGTAATTTAAAGAGATTCACAAGCGATCTAGGTATTAAGGTTAACATAAAAGGATTGCAATGTAAAGATAATTTGTATTTTAAGATTTAGCAATAGGAGGGTTAACAGAGAAGAAAAAAAAGAAAACATTAAATATAAAGAAAAGCCCATCAGATACATACCAAATGTAAAGCACGAGTCAAACACATGTTACTAGATTCCCACATGGAAAAGAAAAGAACATGGGGCAGAAGCAGTATTTGAAGAGGTAACGTGTGGGAATTTTTCAACATCTATGTAAAGCATATATTTAAGAAGGAGTAAAGGAATAAGAACACAAACTAAGATAAATTTGAAGAAGACCACATTTAGTTACATGATAGGAAAATTGCTGAAAATCTTAATAAAAAGAAAATCTTAAATGTAGCTAGAGAAGGAAGAAAAAGACAGACTATTTTTAATGTAATGAGAATAAGACTGGTAATTGACTTTTAAACAGAGATGAAAAATCTCAAAGTATAATGAAATGGACTATTTAAAGGTTGAGAAGGAAACAACTGGCAGTCTTTAATTCTACAACCAATAAAAATTGCATTTAAAAAAACTGAAAAAAATTTTTATAAACAAAAAAACTGAGGAGACTAATTAAGAGAAGACATCTAATGAAGTAGTTCTTTAAACAGATAAAAATTCATCCCATATGGAAACATGTAAATGCAGGCAGGAATGAAGAACAAAGGAAAAACAAATATATGGATAGCTACAAATGAATATACATGCATAAATAAAGAGTAATAATGGCTTTTGAAGTCTAAAAACATGTGGAACTAAAATACATAACAATAAATTTACAAAAGTAAGAGGGATAGGACCATATTTAAAGTGATTTAAGGACTTAGCGTTGTATAGGATGTGATAAAAAACTAATTTATATTGATCAGGAGTCAAGAATATAAAAATATGAAAACAACAGTAAAGTAACAGTTTGTAGAGCAGAAAAATGAATCATTAATGGTACTTAACCCAAAAGAAAGAATGACAATGAATAAAAAAACAAACAACTGATAAAACCAAATTTAAAAAAAAGCGTAAAAGATAGTTGTCAAATCAAATATATCAGTAATTATCTTAAATACACATTTACTAAACACACTGGTAGGAAAACAAAAATTGTCAGACTGAATAAAAACAAAACTCATTAATATGCTGCTTACAAGAGACACTTCTTACATACAATAATATAAGAAGGTTAAAATTAAAATTATAGGGAAAAATACCATGAAAATTCTACTCCAGAGAAATTTACTATAAAATTTAAACAGTAAACTTTTCAACAAAATGTAGGTTTCATGTTTTCTAGGAAGTAGTCCGAGGTGGAAATTAGCTGTAGGAGTTTTGGGGGCAAAACTCTTGGGATCAAACTTGTGGGGGAAAGAAAAGAAGTAGGTATAGTCGAGGGGTAAGACAAGTTATGGCACAATTGGAACAAGGATGCAGGCACTTCAGGTGAGGAATGAAGCTGAGAGAGCCTTGAGAGTTAAAGGAGTTAGAGTGGGGTGGCCAGGCTTTTATAAACATTTCATCAACCAATCACTGAATGTATGCTGTGTTTGGAAAGGGGACTTGACCTCAGGTGAGGTGTCTTGCTTCAGCTGAAGGCTAAAAGTTTAGGCTTGTCAATCAGGAGCATTTCTAGTAGCCGGGATTCTAAGTCCTTCAGTCCTAAAGAGGATCTAAGGAGAACAGCACAGAGTCAACTACACTTTGTTTGTTTGGAAACAGACTAACAGAAAATGGCACCACTTATATATGCTTATTTGTGCCGAGCTATGCTAAATCACTTATGACTCTAATTCTCACAACAAGCATAGAAGGTGGGTATACTTACATTATTGTTATAGGTGAAAAACTGAGAATTTGGAAGTTAAATAAGATAGTAAAAAAATATTAAAGCTGGAAATCAAACCTAAGTTAACATGACTCCCAGAACTTGATCTTTCCAGTATGTTTGCTATTTCTAGACTATTAAGGAATTAAATTAACTTCAAGAGGGATTTAATGGTACAAATTATATATTTAAATGCTGAATATAGAGCTTATTTTTAGTTTATTTCCATCTACTTCATCTTTTTGTTGCATTCTTATCTGAACAAATCATACTTTTATTCCAAAAATAGTTTTATTTTAGTCTGAGGGAAATGATTCTATGACTTCAAAGCACTCTAGAAGCCGGATTTAAAAGTACTTGAAATCTAGCATTATTTGGTACAGGGAGTCCCAAAGGAAAGCCAGTGTGAGTTCTGCTAATAATATGATTTTCTCTACATCACAGTGCCCATGAATTTGATTTTTCTTTATTCTCAGGAGATTTCAAATGTGGTAATTTCCAATGACCAGCCATAACATTCCACAGCTACAACCTTAGAGTATATAGTGTAGAATTGCTCAAATATTTGGAATCGAGATAGAAAATAAGTAACTCTCTCTGTACTTTGGCCCAATTTGGGGAAATTCCACAGTGGTGTATCAATCCTCTAATATTCCATTTATACTTAAAAGTATAGATTTTTAGGAGGATATAGCAAAATAACCAAAAATAAGAATAAATCTAT
Organism: Indri indri; assembly: GCA_004363605.1. Taxonomy (NCBI): domain Eukaryota; kingdom Metazoa; phylum Chordata; class Mammalia; order Primates; family Indriidae; genus Indri; species Indri indri. Next base: position 8,341 of record RJWJ010007350.1, read on the forward strand.
TTAAGTAACTAAAATATAAATTAGTTTTCAAATTGGTAATTCAAAGACGAACGAGTCAGGGTCAATTATGGCAGCTATTTCTACTAGAATCTTATATGGCTGGGTGTTCTCTTAAAAAATGAGAGTGTGAGTGTGTGTGTGAGTATGTTGTGTGTGCATGCATGCTAGCCTTCACCTTCACATCTGTTTAAATGCCAGAGCAAAGTGATATCACTCTGCTGAGCATCTACAAACAGATAGGAATTTTATTGGGAGAGTTGTGTTTTTCTTTGATCCCTTGATAGCTTCCTCTGTTTTCTGGAAATTGAAGGGCTTTGGCTCTCCCTTCCTTTGACAGAGATGCCATGAGGTATCTATACATCTTGAAGCCTAACACAAAATCAATTGCTGTGATTATGCAATTTAGCTGCATTTGTGGTGCTAATTTATCTATGGGCATCCGTAAATGCCTTTATTATAAAAAATTCAAAGGCTTTGCTAAAAGCCAAATTAGGCTTGGTAGCAGCACAAAAACATTATCAACAAGGGAAATCTCTAAAAGCACCAGCAAACAAGAAAATATTAAGTGATGTCTGGAAAGACATAAAATGTGATATCAATTCATTAAGTGCTGACTATTGTTTTAGTTGAGATCTGAGTAAAAGTGTGTTACGGGTGGATTTGCCAAGTTTCTCTATTGGGAGCCAATTTACCTTTTTCCTCTGAAATACTGCTCAAGCAAGGCAACTGGGGCCTGCAGTTATTAGCAAGTTACAGTTGCCAAAGTTCAATGACTACTTAACACAGAAGAAATGATAAATAAAGGACATGCCTTTATATTAAGATTCTGCTAAAGCTAAAAAATTTTTTAAAAATTTGGTACACTGTGAACATCCATGAAAAAACAATCAAATATTATTTGATCAAAAAACATTGATCTTCCAAATTCATACAGAAAACTTTAAAGGTGCTGATATTTGTGCCACTAACACTAATGGCAAAGGGAGATACTCAATGAAGAAAAAAATAGAAAAGGCATTTTTGCAAAGGCATGAATCTAATTATTTATTTTATTTGAATCTAGTAAATTCTATCATAATCACAGATATTGCTTCTGTATCATGAAGCCCCTGGCAAATGTTAAATTTATCAATAAATTTAAGTGTTATTTGATCTGACAGCCTTATTTTAAAGAGAGATTCAAAGAGTTTAGTGGTTGCTCCACTTGTGGCTAATCAATCATTTAGCCTATGTCCTTTATTCAGCTGTCTTACTTTCAATTATATTTAGCAATAGAAAAATCTTCCTTTTTGTTTTTTTGGGTTTTTTATTTTGTTTTATAATAATTTTTAGCTAAAGGAACTTACTCACTAAACACTGATCTTTATTTAAAGGCCAAGGAGAGATTTAAAGCCTTAGAATTATATGTACCATAAAATTTCAAGTAAGTTCACAATGCAAGTCACAAAGCAAATAAAAAGCACTTATGAGTCGGCTTTCCAAAAGAACATAGTTCATTCTGCAAATAGCTTGAAGGGTCAATAAATTGAAGATTTATTGGATCAGAAATGCTGGTCTTTTGTCTTTAAATGAAAACACCACAGTAGTTTGAGTTAAAAATCTTTAGAAGTAAATGTTCCTAATGATGTCAATGTATATGAGGGGAGATATTTCTAAGGGTATTGAGGCAAGTTGATAATATTCTTTACATGTGAAATCTAGTGATTTGTTTTTATTTTATTACAGATAAATTAACAACTAGTTGTTGTGTAAAGGGAAGGATGATGCTTAAAATCGGGGCACTAATTATCACTTACCAGAGCTATCCAGATGTCCTTAAGTCATTTTTATATATAGCATACTTATCATCTGTATGAACATTTAGGTGTTACCTACAGGGTGATCACATGGCAGAAACACTCTCCAGGGATTAGGGGGATTTGGGGGGGGGGTGTTAATCCGCAACTAAGGACACAGGGAGCACTGTAGGGGGGAAGGGGAAGGGCATGCCTTTAACCCGCACCTGGGTGAGGCAAAGACATAAAGTGTAACTATAATGTTTGTACTCTCACAATACCCTGAAATTAAAAAAAAAAAAAGAATTACATTTAGGTGTTATCTACAGAAGGAATTACTTAAAATGATATAGTTGAGTTTTCTGTGAATGGTAAATGGGCAAACTGACATAGCAATGATTGCTTAAGCTGCCGCAGTTTTTTCTCTTCAGTGTTTTATACATACAATGTATTTTATGTAACGGCTATAGAATTGAAATGAAATAAAATAAAATCATCAAAATGGAATTCAGAGTCTCATCATTTTCTTCTTTCTTCTACAAAGTGGTGAATGATTTGTAACTGTGTCTTGGTTTGTGTTGTAGCTTGGTTCAAATTATATAAACTATAAAAGATTAAAATCTGTTACTTCACAAACTGAGAGACATTCACATATTCACAAATTCATATACTAGTGTTTCACTGATTCAAAGTGATTTATCTGACAACCTTTTGTATTTAAAGTGAAATTGACTATAAAGGAAGGGAAAAAATAATTATTTCAGGATGGTAGAATCAGGAACTGGCATATGGAGGAGATATACCTGATCAGGAAGTTGAAGTAGGCTTTACACATTCAGACGGAGTATAAAGGTATTGTAGACAAGAAATCAGCTGTGTAGCACAATCACCCAAAGCCAGCACAGAGAAAATTATCATGTGATAATTTTAGGAAAATTTGTCATTTGTTAAATTGTTCATGAGGTAAAAAATTTTAAGTGAAATTTTAAGTTTAGTCAAATAATCAAAATTTAATTAAATTTAAATGTCATTTTTTTGGATTTCCAAATATACGTAAAACCATTTAAAGACAATTGAATTTTATATCATTTGATCATTTATTTAAAGCGATTACAGGTGAACTAGTGTTGAAACCAGTGGAGTTAATATACTGATACAGAAAGATTTTAACAAAAGAAAGCATGGAACACATCAAAATACTGACATGATGACATCAGTTGTGGAAATTTTATGGTGCTTAAGAGATTAGGGGTCAATGAATCAAGGCCATATAAAGGAGGAATTTGATTGCCAGACAGAAGAGTTTAGATTTTGTTAGGTTATAGTAAATAACATGACCTTATTTTCATTTTAGAGAAATTTATAAGCACCATGTAGGCTAGACTGTAACAGGGAGAAACCAGAGCAGGCCCATAAACCAGGAGATGATTTCATTTGTGCAGGTGAGAGGCGCTGGGTTCCTGGCTCAGACTGGGGCAACGGGAACCAATGTGTAGGGGTGGAACATCTATGCTGCTGTGATTGCAGTTAGTTGGAAGGACAGTAAAATGTGTAAGTGAAAGGCAACGTTGCTCAGACATTAATTGTAACCAGGGAGTAGGGTGATTATGAAGTGAGCAGAGGAATGAGGTGAGGAAATGACACATGAACAAGTAAGTCCAAGGGGCTATTTAAAAAAGAGCCCAGTTGGCTCAAAACAAAAATTATGTTCCTATGTTCTTTGAAAGTTTAATGTGTAGTTTTGACTCTTGAATTATCTTTTAATTTCTTCCTGCCTCAATTTAACCATAAAATAGCATAGCAATGACACTTTGGCAGTATTCAATTACCACCCATTCTGAGGCTTCCATGATCCTTTGACTTGTAAAAGCACCCAAGTTTGTAGTTCTCTTAATCTTCTACTTTAAAAATATCTTTTTAATGTGTATTCTAAACACTTCTAAGTGATGTTTCTGGACTCTATTACTCTACATCTTGCATCTAGATTTAAATCAGAATTCAGGAAGACTATGAATGTGGAATGGAAAACAAATTACATTGTTATTTTTGCCAAGGTCTAACTGCAATTTAGTACATCCTTTTACGGGAATGTGAGCAGCGAACTATAATAATCATAGAAATATTTATAAACTTGCAACCAAGAGAAATTCCAAATATATTCATATCATATTACAGTTGTTGAAGCTATCTCAAAATATTAATAACATTTATTCCCATTTCTGCTTTGAAATTACCAACATAATCACAGCCTTTTTGTTTGCAGAGACTCATGTAACCTACCTGGCCAGCAAGGAACAAATCTATGCCCAGTCGTTCAGCCACCAAACTTTAAATAAAGTTACATTTCCTTATGTTACTTTCCAGGGTTTGCTATCTTCAATTGTTGCTTAATCAAGAGGTAAGTTAAAGGCTACCCTACAGTATAATGTTCTAATTAAAACTAAATAATACACTTCATGAATTTTTTAAATGTATTTTTGTTAATTCATTTGAGAGCACCTAAGTCACCATATCACATTTTTTATATTTAAATAAATGCATTTCAATACAACTGATTTTATTTGCTACCAAATATATTTATTTTATATATTTAAAATCATTATCTGAGAATAGTTTCATAGACTTCATGTGACTGCAACTGTTGTTACATGTAGTTAGAGTAAGCAAAGCCAAATGACGCTTTTTGCCAAATATGTGCTAGAATTCAGAGGACTTTTGCAAAAGTAAAAATAGCTAAAAGGTCCAGAAGGGAAGCACATTATGGCAGTGACTATTAGGACATTAGCAAAATTAATACGTGTGGTTGAATGTAAGGAACACTAATGTTTAAATCTTGATTTTGTTTTAATGCTGTGGTTGTGGGCAAGTAAAGTTTTCTAGACTTTTACTGAAAAATGCTAGATTTATGACAATATCTATCATTGTTCTAAAATGTGATTATGTACCCATTTTTTAGTTTAATACTGAGGTAAGAGAAAATAGGAGGTTTACACAAGGATAGGTAAGGGCAGTTTCCAGTTACAGGAATGACTTTATCCAGAGGCAGGCCTATCAAGGAGGATGTCTCTGTAGGGATGGGGGTCTCCAGAAAGAAGTCAGATAAAAAAAGATTTGGGAAAAAACTGACACATATTTTAGCATCTTTGAATTTTTACTCCTTGGTATTACTTTTTATTATAAATGTGTACTTGAGCCGTCTGGAATTTTTTTTTTTTTTTTTTAGAGAGAGAGAGAGAAAGCTATTCTTTCCGGGTTGCTGAAGTACTTTAGCCAATATGTTTGAGACGCAAGTAATTGACTTGCACCTTCCAAAGCATTGGCTGTACTTACCTGAATTTCCTCAATTATGCTTAGGGTTAGACCAAATAATTTAGGCGTTATGTGTGCACTTGGGAATGTTATTTCTGAGATGTTAATAGTGCTTTCATTTCAGTCAGAAAAATAAAGCAAAGTCTTTCCTAAGGCATTTTGTAAGTGGCATCAATTGCTCTACCACAAAGATGTCATCTTAAGTTACAAAAATATTAATCAATCATAGATATTTTTAGGTCTTGGATGTTCAGTAGTAACAGTCATGTGGCTCAATTTTAGGTGCAATTCTCCACCATTTAGCATCTCTTATATTTTTCTCTTGGTTTGTCATGTCTTTTTCTTGAGAGTGTTATCTGGTATAAAGTGATACATGACTATTTAAATTATATTTGTGCAAATACTAGTATGATATTATTATTCTCTTATATATCCAGAAAATGGTATAATATCTCTTATTAAATATTTCTTGTAGAGGGAAGAAATTAAGTTCCCAAGATAGTGCTAAGATTCATGAACAGTTTGTAAAGGTCAGGTAAAGTTACTGGAAGATGGGAGAACATGAGCCATTCCAGCTGAGCTACCCAACCATGAGACCAATCTGCCCACAAATTGTCAGACATTTGGACGAGGCCATGCTAAACTGTCCAGCCACAGAAAAAACAGCCCAGACAAGAAGACCTACACAGCAAATCTAGAGAAATATGAAAGTAATCAATGTGTACTCCTTTAGGCCACTAAGTAGATTCTGGGTAGCTTATTATGCCCCAAAATCTAAGTGATAGAAAAATAGCAGTATCAAGTAATTGTTTTAGTTTTTCACTTGATTTCTTTTTAGTGGTGTTGAAATTTTGTTTTGCTTAAATTTGAAAATGGGAAAGATCTGAACAGGCTTAAATGATGATAATGAATAGAAATCAGTATAAAAGACAGCATCTATGTTCCAGGAAAGAGAGGTCATATTTCTATCTAATACTAAGTATTAATAAAAACTAAATAAATAGTTTTCAAAGAAGAAAGTTAGATGTGGGGTGATCTAATGTAATAGGAAATAAAAAAATGGATCATTCTGTTAGGGTTTAGTGTTGGGATGTTGAGGTAGTTATTATTTGTTAGCTTTCCATTTTCACGTGAGATAAGAAGTAACGTTACCCTCTGAGCCTGAATAGAAAGGTGATTCGGTGTTTTGAGAAGAGTAGAGAAACTTTTAAATATTGCTGTGAAAATAAGAGGGAGTGCTGAGCAGAGGAGTATGTTAGAAATGACAATCTCCTTTGACAACGAGAAATGTCACTATAGCTGAGAGTTTAAGTTTCAGTTTTGTGATTCTTATTGCACAAAAGAAAATCCAACATATTAGTGATGAACAAAATATATACTAAGTTTATCCTCACCATATGTAAGTCTCAGAGACATATGCATACCTCTGAGGTTTGAATTAGAGTTGCTCTCCCACTGCCTTGGTTGAAAGGCCTCTCAGTACACTTCTTTCTTAATGTCTAACTCTAGACTCCAGGCCCCAAAGGAAATTATTCTTTCATTTTTATCAATGATCATTAATTCTCATCTAGACAAAGAACACTATTTTTTATAGTCATATCAAAGTTTTAAATTTTTGAAATTTTTTCCTAAAGCTCTTGTGCAGATACTTTGTGTGGATTCGTAGTGCTCCTGGTTAACCTTTGGTTTTGGGCTTATGCAAGAGGTAAGTTTATAGGAGCACAATTCACAATTGCAAAGATGTGGAAACAACCTAAGTGCCCGTCAACATATGAGTGGATTAATAAAATGAAATACATACATATCATGGAATACTACTCAACTACAGAAAATAATGGTGATCTAGCACCTCTTATATTATCCTGGATAGCGATTGAGCCCATCCTTCGAAGTGAGGTATCACAAGGATGGAAAAAACATGCACCACATGTACTTGCCATCAAATTGGTACTAACTAACCAACACTAAGGTGTTCACATGGTAGTAATACTCACTGGGAGCCAGCTGGGGGTGCGGTGGGCAGGGTAAACCTACAACTAATGGAAGTGGAATGCACCATATGGGGGAGGGACACACTTGTAGCCCTGGCTTGGGCAGGGCAAACAGCAATACATGTAACCAAAATGTTTGTACCCCCATAATATCCTGAATAAATAAATAAAAAGAGATAAGAAGCTGGATATTCTAGGTATCACTGTGGTGTTTTACAAGTAAATACATGAATATATGCCTATGCATATGTTGCCACCCAACCAGGTTCTTCATTTGCCCACTGCCCCAGAGGAAGCCAATATACCAAGACAGCAGGGTTTACCGCAGAGAGTTTTTAATTCCACATAGCGATAAGCTTGGAGACAGGATGAATTTCTCAAATCCTCCTCCCCAAGAATTTGGGAGATAGGGTTTTTAAAGGCAGTTTGGCTGGCATAGGCAATTGAGTCTGCTAATTGGCTGGGCTTAGGGTGGAACCACAGGGTTGTAGAAATTGTCTTCTTTCCTGACCAAGTTCTTGGATGGGAGTCACAAGACAAGTTGAGTCAGGTCCTCGGTATGGGCCACTGGTCTGGGTGAGAATGCAGGACCTGAAAGAAACTACCCCTATCTTTCAAAAAATTGATGTTATCTATGGATAAAGCTAAGAATCTTTATGACCACCAGCTATGTGGCTACAGAGTAGCAATTACAGAGAAACAAACAGGAGGACAGTGGCTATTATCACTATTTTCAGCTAGGCCTGTGCCTTATTTTTAGCTAGGCTCTTACCACAGTTCTTGCCTTGCACTCCTTTATCAATGTGTAAAGGCAATTTCACGTATTTATACACAGACCCCCACATCCCCACATAGTCATTAAATTTTCAGAAGCAACAACTTTTTTTCACACATAAAATACATTGAGGTACAGATGAGACAGGTTTAATAACTTGTCCCGATGCTAACAATGGCAGAGCCAAGAGGCAAACCCAGAAAATCTGTTTCCCAGATCTGTACTTTTAACTCTTAGGCTATTTTACCTTCAAAAGGTTCTGGACCATTTTCATCCTACGAGATTAATGTTTACACAATAGACACTCAGATTTCCAGAGCTATTTGACATATTAACATACTATGTCAACATATTATGTTGACAAACATATTAAACATATTAGCTCAGATAAATGAGATCTTTCTTCTAGGCAGAAACTATTTTGAATCAAACACAGATGAGTTAAGTACATGAATACAATTTTTAGTGATATCAACAGGCAGAAACTTCTGGTTCGAAATAAGGAGAGTTATTTCAGCATTTATTTGGTTCCTCAAACTCTAGTTAAACATCATGAGGATGTGCAATTCATTATTCACTGGCACATAATTAAGAAACATTTATATAAAAAGGTAAATGTATATAATATAGGATAAATGCCTGAATAGCATTATGTTGTATAAAAATTATACACCTCAAATAAAAGTTAATAATAGTTTTGTTTAACCATGTTTTATGCTACTAAAATCAAAAATTAGATATATTCAAATCTACAATTACAGAAGCTCAATTTTATGTATTTAAACATGCACATTTCTACTGGTATTAAAAGCCTAGAAAAATATAATCATAAAACTTTGGTATGGAAAACAGTTTCGAATATTTACCCAATTGTTCCTGAAAGGCAAGAAATAACATAACGATAAATGTTTTTTGTAATAACATCTAGAATTTCTGATTGTCATTTAGATAAAGCTCACTGATAATTCAACAACCAGAAAAAATTTTGGGGTTTAAAATAATGCCAGCTGAATTAAAGTGGATGTTTAAAAATCTGCAATAGGGTCTTAATAAGTAGAACAGGATAAGAAGAACCTCTAGAATTCCTTTTCTGTAAATACAATTGGAAAAGAGCTGGAAGAAAATGTAAAGCTAATGTTACTCCTTTAGATGGTTCTGTAAGAATAGCCAAGGGCTAAGTTAAATTTTCTTCTGTTTGTTTAAATGGGGAACAAAGTTTTCACTCAAGTTTTGAATAATCGGTCTAAAAAAAATTAAAAAGCAATAAGTACTTTGAATACATTACATAATGTACTTAGCATTTAACATTTTTTGAAGCAGGTTTGAATCTACCTCACAAAATATAATTCAATATAGAACTTACCTCTCATTTGAAAACTTTTGGAATAAAAATGTTTATATTTAGCTGCCTGAATTCAATGGTACTTCAAAAGGCTGATTTCAATACCTCTATGTAAGGCAAGACTGGGTGAGTTTGTTACACTAAAATTCCCAGATAACTTGCATTTTTTATTGTTATATTTCATTATAGTTGATGAAAGGGATCAGTTTCAGAAGTCTGGGCAGTAATGAAGAGTGGCTGAGTATCTTGCTTCTCATGTTTTTGTTCTGGAGAGAGCTCTATAGACAGGTACTATTGCTTTTGTTACTCTCTTACATACAGTTATCACCTTCGCTAGGGAAAACAAGCTCCACATCACTGAATCACTTCATAGGAAAAGAAATCCTTGTCCCTGACATCCCAACACCAATTACTTTGCAACAGTAAGGAAAAGTTGAACAGAAAAAAGTACATGGAATTTTTATATTATTAATCATGTTTTCTAATACGAAAAAACTTTATGAAATAAGAGCACTTGTATGTGCTTGTTAAAGGGACTAGCAGTCTTAGTTCTATTTGGTTCAAACATTTTTATCTAAAACTTTGAAGCAAAATTTTACAGTTACTTTGAAATCCGTCATGTAACATTTAAGATGCATGATTCTGCGAATGAGCTGTCCCCCAAATGAATAACTGCATCTTCCTTTAACTCTCTTTTTACTTCAGAATTAAATATAAAATACCCAAGGAAGAAACTGCATAAAGGATATGAAATATATCCAAAATAACCCAGCATAAACTAGGTCTCAACTTTCCATTCCTACCTGAGCTCTTTCCTTTACCTGTTTATGTTTTGCTTAGTTTGGATCATTTGCCATTCCCTGAATGTGACTTCCATGAGATCATCCTCCATCATCATAATGAAAATATATTTTTTGAAACAAGTATAAGATAATGATTGAATTATAGTTGGCTTTATACATATCATTTATTCTACTATTTAGAAGGTTCTTTAAGAGTATGTCTTTGTACCTTTTTACCCTGTTTAGCCAAGGTCAACTTTAGCCAACCCATAATCAACTCCTCAGTTGACCACATATCATGAGTTAGTGCAGCCAGGATCAGGAGAGCCCAACACAGGTCATCCAAACTGCCTAGATGATTTATAGACAAATGAGAAAAAATAAATGGCTATTGACTTCTGACACAACATTTTGTTATGGCTTGTTTTGCAGTAATAGCTAACTGATAACTGCTTTTATAAACTATATTCATTCTAAGACTCAAAATGTTTTCATTTTGTCTGTCCTGTAAGTTCCCACCTAGCATTCTGCTTTGGTATCCAAAGTATTTCAACTGAAGCCAGAGACTACTCAGAACTGACCTTAGATCTCTCGATAATGGTTATATCATGGTAGTCTTTTACCAAATTTCTCCCAGGAATGATAAAGATCCTCTGTATGCTTTTATTAGAAATTTTCAAGTACTGCATTTTCTCTAAGGACAAGTTCATGATGTAATTCACACATCTACCACATTTTTTGAGTGCCTATACTGGTCAGAGGCTTATCTAGATGCTGAGATTTAAGCAATGATGAACATGGTACTTACTACGCATGTTGTCATGATTAAGAATGGTGCTTTGATATCATATAGTCTTGAGTTAAATCCTAGCTTAGCCACTTACAAACAGTGTACACTTGAGCAATTTACTGTTTTCTATCAAATACAATAAAATTGGATAAAATTAAATGTATGAATCTGAGAAATGGCGTTAATAATAGATGATATTGAGAATTATTTTAAGGCTGGGCATGGTGGCTTATGCCTGTAATCCTAGCACTCCAGGAGGCCGAGGCAGGAGGATTGCTTGAGCTCAGGAGTTCCAGACTAGCCTAAGCAAGAGCGAGACCCGTCTCTACTAAAAATAGAAAAAATTAGCGGGGTGTGGGGTCACACACCTATAGTTTCAGCTACTGGGGAGGCTGAGGCCAGAGGATCACTTATGCCCAGGAGTTTGAGGTTACTGTGAGCTAGGCTGCTGCTGTAGCACTCTAGCCTGGGCAACAGAGCAGGATTCTTACTCAAAAAACAACAAATAAACAAAGGACAATTATTTTGAAACTCTAATGTATGTAAAGTACTTAGCATAATACTTGTCAAATAGTAAGTATTCAACAAATGTTAGTTATTATAAATAATTAATTACATTTCAATGTGAGAAATGCCATATTGGAGGTGTGCAAAAAGTATTATGAAAAGACAAGGTAACTTACTCTCCCTGGAAGTGTCAGGTAAAGCTACAGGGAAGAAATGAAATTTGGTCTCAGTCTTAGAGGACGAAGAGAAAAGTAGGCAAAAAAGGCAGAAAAGGAAATACTTGATGGAGATATTAGAATGAAACTAGGCAGAAAAATATCATTGTGTGTGAGAAAGGCAATTACGGTCAGAACACAGGATGTTTGTATTGATGAAGGGGTAAAGATCAGTTTGACTACTTTGAAATTGGGAATGTATAAAAATAAATAATTATAATTAATGTCAAATGAACACTCACTCTGGACCAAAGACTGTGTTAAGATCTCTTGTTGCAAAGTATCAATGACATTGTGAGATTGTAGTAAGTGACATTATTCTCCCACTCAGATGATGAGGAATTGAGAAACACAAAGATTCAGTTACTTGCCCAAGGTCACAGTATTGCCACGACAAACTTGCCATAAAAACATAGTAAATGCGAAAGTCAAGATTTGAACCTAGGCAGGATCACTTTAAGACCATACCACCTCTTGGACCACAAAAGCTTAATTTTATCTAATTAATTTTTAAAATCACAAAATCTACTGCCCATGTAAGTCCAGCAATTAATGTACATGTATGAATCTAAACAGCAAAAGACAGTGGGGAATGTAAAGGGCTGTGGAACTGGAGAATACATGCCCAGCCACAGGCTGTCAAATTCAAATATTTTCTTAGCTAGACGAAACAGTCTATGGGTCATATTTGTCCAGATGGTCAGTTTTCAACTCTGTTAAGCAGTGAAACACCATGAAAAAACTGTACATCACAGAGTAACATGATGGATTTTACCATTCTAGAAATAACAAATAAAGCAGGCCGTATTGTAGTGAGAAGAGGTTGGAGAGAGATATGCAAAGGGAAAAATAAAGTTAAACTAACAAAGTAATCTAAACAAGAAATGAAGTTCTGGACCGGAAGATTTGCTGTGGGAAGAATTAAAGGAGACAACTCAGAGACCCTTGTGACTGCCTAATGAAGCAAGCATGTTGTTTTGTTGAAAAATGAGGCTCAAGAAGGCACTCCAAGAAGCCCTTATTCTGTGTTATTAAGAAATACAGTATAGGAGTATTAGGAAAACCTCAACTCCCTGCAATATTATTGGCTTCCTCTAAAATTTCTTACATGATGTGTTACCTCATTGTTGTATGTACCTGGGAGAAATGGAGAGTTATAATTCAGGCATGGCACCAAATGAGTTTGTGGCAAACATGCTTGAGTTAATAAAATAATTGTTAAGTCCCAGAACTACCTGAGTTCAAATTATAGCTGTCTAGATGCTAACTTTGTTCTATACTCCTATTTCTTTATATGCAAAATGGAGATATTCTCTTCCTCATAATGAAACACAAAATGATGTTACGAATGTAGAGTGCCTAGCACAGATTGTGGCTACAAAAAACACTTAATAAATGTTAGCCATTTTATTAGTATTCAGGTCATTAAATATGAAATGTCTGATTTTGAATCAAAAGTGTAGTTTATTATATCTCAAACAAGAAGCAGTATGATTAATCAAAGTATGCACCTAAACTGTCGACACAGTTTTGCCATCTTAATGGTAGCTTGTTTATGCCATCAGAGAAGAAGCTTGGCGAGAGAGTGGCGATGAAATCGCAAAAGGTCTTTTCCACAGCTTGTTCAGAATTGAATATTTTTCCTTGCAGGAAGTGGTCCAAGGCCTGGAAGAAGTGGTAGTCAGTTGGTGCAAAGTCTGGTGAAGACGATGGATGACATAGAGTTTCCAAGTCCAGCTCCTGTAGTTCAAGCAGCGTTGTTTATGCAACATGTGGTCAAACATTGTCTTGTAAGAGGATTGGCCAATCTGGGCTGCTTAATTACAGGCATTCTCATCATTTCATCCAATTGGTTGCAGCAAACATCCACTGTCATTCTGTTTTTTTCAAAACAATATAGAAGGAGATGATTTCTGTGAAAAGAAAAATGATAACATATGACATTACATGGTGTACATGCCTTAAACAAAAGGTTGCTGCCCAAAGCACAGTTATCTCGTATTTCATCAAATATTGGAAAAAATGATTACAGTGAACCTCTAAATTCTGGTCAATTATGTCCACTGGGGCTTTGGCACCTACATTTGGATGACTAGGGCACATGTTTATTGCTTTATAATGAATAATGCATAGAAGCAGCAAGGTGCTTGAATCTTCTCACTGGAACTTACTTCCAGTTGAATAGTATATAAGCAAACATAGAATTTCTGCCTACTGAGATTTTTCTGTTTGTAGACTACCTTCAGACAGATTCTTGACATCAAGAACAAGGAACATTTTGGTCCTGGTATTTCACTGTGCTCTTTTTCTTCTCTGTCTATGAATATTAAATTATGATTAGCATTGCTGGTCAGAGGATAATAGACCAAATGTAGAGGCAGAAAACTTTCAAGGTTCACCTGCTCTATTATCTCCAGTATACAACCTCGAACTGTGAGGCACACAAACGTGAGGCACATTAACATGAAGCACTGAAGCCCAAGTCACACAATTTGATACTACACTACAATGGAAAAACAGTAATTGCCGAATTTATTTAATGAAATTGAGAAACCCACATTTTGAAATTTTTTTCCCAGTAGTATGCACATACAGGAAAAGTATATGCTAACATTATACACTTACATTAAACTCATAATTTAATTATCATTCATGTTAGATACTGCACTGCTTTTCTTTCATGTAATGTACATAGAATGAAAGTGAAAAGAAACTCTAAAATTAGATAATTAATTTTTTCAGTTATTCCTAATAAAAAATACACATTTAAGTGATAATCTGTATATTTATATCTAAAAATGACTTTTATTGAAATATATTTAAAAAGAGGGAAATCTCTTTCACTTTTGTTATATTTTGTTGATTAATTATTGAAGTAATAATTTTATTCTGTATACGAAGGCTAAATCAGGCTTAAAATGAAAGACAACAAATGATAATAAAATATGTGAGAATAGTCTTTTTTTCAATAATAAAAAGTTAATACTTACCTAGTACTTGCCATGTGACAGGTACTGATTTAATCCTCACATCAAGTTCTTAAAGGAAGTGTTATTATATTTCCATTTTGCAAATCAAACTGAGGTACATGGAGATTAAAAAAATTACCAAGGTTGCACAACAGGAATTCAAGTTCTAGCTGCAAAGTTTGTGCTTTTAACCACTACACTTTACTTCTTTAATATTGCAATTTAAATTCCTTCATTTTTCTCACATGCAGCATTCAACGATGCTAGCACACATATACAAGAAAATAGAAAAGGAACGATTTTATATAAATGCATTTGGAAACAACAATGGAGAAGAATTTAGACCTATGCAAGCAATAGTTGTAATTTTCACAAATTTTTGTAATATTCAAAAAGAAGTTTTCTGGATATCACTATTAACCATTAAAATTAATCTAAATACATCTTTTTCTACTTTTGGTATTCTTTGTACACTGGGTTTTATTTTTCTGATAACTGGAAGAGTCTGCAGATCTGTGATTTACTATCAGCATGAAGTGAAAAATGCAGTAGGCCTTGTGAAATTAATTTCTTAGATAATTTTTTAAATTCAATGAGTTTTCAAATTAGTAAAAGAATATAATTTATGCTAAGAAAAATGGTGATTGAATACATATTTTTTGATCAGGAAAGTGCTGTAATGCAAGCAATTGATTAGTCTGATTATTTATTGGAGAGCAGGAGAGATTGAATTTTAATGTGCATCTTCATTCCATAATGTATACATATTTCAAAACATATTGTACACAATAAATATATACAATTTTAATTTTTCAATTAAAAATAAAAAATTAAAATAATGCATCTTCATTATTTATTTATTCATGAATCGACTTATGCAATATTTCCAAAGCCCTCTAGTACAAAGCCTTCAAGCATTATGCTCAGCATATAGGATACAGAGGAAACTGGATATATGCAGTCCGTATTTTAGTGGTACCAGAACTCTAGCATATAGGAAACCATTAGAAAGATACAATCAAGAGATGATAAAGTACAGTTGAGAAGCAATAATGACCATAGACTCTGAAGCTAGACCACCTGGTCTGGAAACTGGCCATACTGCTTACTAGCTGTGACCTTGGGTAAATTAATTGTAATTCAGAGACTTGATTCTAGAAATGAAGACTGTAGTCTCTATCCATATTTTATTCCTATAGTCTATGAATTTTTATGTAATTTAATTATCCTTTGTCTTCAGCCTAAATATTCACTGATCTTATTATATAATACGTTCTATGATGCTTAATTTTATAATATGAAGAATGAAGAATATTTGGTTGGGAGTTTGTTGAAAATGAACTAACAGGCAGATTCGTGGTAGAAAAGGGCATACAAAGTTTTATGAACATGCACAGCATGAGGGAATCACAGGAGAATGATGCCCAATGACTGTGGGGTACAGATGCTTATATACCCTTCTTCATAGGGGATGGGGAGCCAGGGAAGGTAGACAAATCTTTTGAGGGGCAATAAATGATTATTAGGAAGAATGAATGGACCCGAGGACAGAATTTAAGTGCATTATCTTGTGAAAAAGTCTGTCAGGGGTGGAGTGGGTGAGGCAGAGTGGTAGGGTTACATTCCTCAGTCTTCCTTTCGGAAGTAGATAAGAGATTTCAGGGAGGGGATGGAAGGCAATTGTACTTCTCTTCGGGCTCTGTTTTCTGCATAGGTAATGGAACTTGAGAAAACAGCCTCATCCTGTGCTTTGGACAAAGAGTTGAAAGCCAGAAGTGAGAAGAGAGGCAAAAGGTCAGAGACCTTGAGGCTTCTTCCTTAGTTCGACATATTTTGGGGCATTGTTTTCTGTTCTCCAATAGGAACGCGTCAGAATTATAACATGTCGTAGTTGGGTGAATGTGTTTTGGGCAGCATGCAGGATAGTTGCATTAAATTAGGCAGAAGCCGTTTTAATTATGCAAACCATCATGTGTATGGATATTGGGCAGCTAAAATGGTAAACTACAGTGGAAAATTTTACTGTTGTTTTGGCTAGTAACTGAATTCTCTGCTTCTTTCAAACCTTGGCATTGGCTCACCAGTTTGTGACTAAAGCTAAGCCAATCACAAGGTACCAACTGGTGTGAGCCTGGAATAAATATCTGCCCCTGACTCTGGTGTTGGTAACCCAAAAAAGAAGTGAAGTTTAGGATTCATTCTGTGAGTGATGGCTCTGATCATCAGAATCTGGAACGCCCTGAAGACAATGACAGAATCGTGAAGTCCTCTGGCGCTGTATTAAGTGCCTCTTGGTGGTGATTAAGACCAAATGCGTCAGAAATAAGATTCCCCTCAGATCACTGCCCCCCTTGCAGAGTAATAAAATAATCTTCCTTGGAATACAGCAATCTGTAACCAAACTGCTGTAATGTATGCCTTAGTTTCATATGGAAAATGTCGTGACTCTGCTAAAATTTCTCTGTGTCTGCCTGTATGTGAGATGTTAAGTTCTCCACTTTGGAACACCGACCCCATTTGTTTGGAGGTGGTGTTTCTGAGTAGCTTTCCTCAAGCTTTGTGCTCGAATAAACTCTGTATTATACTCAGTCATATTTTCTGAATCTCATTATTTAAGGTTGACAATTTTCCATGAGAAGAGAAACTTTTGGAATAATTTTCCTTATTGTAACAAAGTAATCGCCCCTCCTCCCGTAGATATGGAAAAATAAAATTGAGAGTGGGGAATGTATAACAGAGGGAATGGCCTGGAAAAAAAACAGCAAAAGATGTTTTTCTATCCCACTCTTTTTGGGAACTGAGGCCTGCTTCCGTGCCTTGGGGGCAGGTGGTCAGGAGGGGCAGGGGAATGTCTTTTGTTCTTCGTGTTACAGGAGATAGCCCACTGAACTGTGGCTCCATCCCAGGCCCAGCACCTGTCTGGAGGAGGTCTTGGTGGGCCTCCCAGGTGGGTGAGTGCACAGACTATGTGGAAAATTCTTGACTTATTTCACAAGAAAAAATAATTTTCCCAAATATAAGGAGAAAATTTTTTCCTGAAATTATCCCTCAGAAATTCAGAGGTTGCCTTATTTTTGAGAATTACCTAAAATCTCATATTATTGAGCATTTTTTAAATTGTTTATTTTAAACTATATAATGTTGGGAGAAAATATCTTAATGCTAGTGTTAGATGTTTTTAGGTTACGAGGTTAATCACTTATAATAGAACTAAAGATAACTAATACAGCTATAACAAATATTCCTGGAATTATGACCTCACAAATGTTGACTGATTTTAAATAAGCTTTTTAATAATTATTTTTAAAAATATAAGTTTTTTTTAATGGAGATCACAAATATACACATCCAATATAAACGGATCAACTGTCTTAATGTTATTCAAATTGTATCTTTGCATTTAATTTCCATTGACAGCAACATCCACATATTCAAATGTTATTGAGTTTCTAAAAAGATATAAATGAAGATATTGTATTCCAGAAAGAAAAACTACATGACTTTAAAAACAGTTCCAATGAGTTTCAAAATGCATATAGAGTCTAAACAAAATGTTTCATAAAGTATCAGTATAAATAAAAAAGTATTATATATAAAGTGATATAGTATATTAGATATATGTGATTTAAATACATGTACATAGTTAGATTTAATAATGCTATAGATTTAGCAGACATTTGAAGTATATGGTTTATGACTCAATATCTAGTCAAAAATAAATTTTGAATATTCCCATTAGAAAATTTTGGCTGAATCATTTTATAACTAATCATAAAATGTGAGTATTATTAGCAAATCAAAGTTATCTAGACTTAGAATAATTTTTGAAATATCTTTTCTGGTTCTGGTAATTCGAATTGAAAAGATCTATTATTTGTCTTAATTTTCTCTTTTTGTTATTCCTTCCAAAGTCATTCTTATGCATTTGGAAAACTGAAAAACACTGATGTTAAAGAAATTTTGTCTTCCAATGTTGCATTCCTGTGTATTAGTATTAACATAGGCTGGAACTATACAGTGTTTCTTCCAGGGATGGAAGGCCTATATTCACATATTCTCACTCAGGAAGGTAAATATATGACTGCCTTTTGCAAGGAAAGGAACAAGTTATTTGTAATTTTTCTAACTTGGGAATTGGATCACAGTTTTGAAAAAAGGGAAGAAAAAGAAACAAAATTTTAATCATTAATGTAACAATAACTATTGCATTTGCTATTTTTATACTATCCCTATAATTTTGTCATTTTCAGAATGTTATATTTATGTATCACTTCATATGTAACCTTAAGATACTGCTTTTTTGCCCTCTGGATAACACCTCTGACTTTCATCCAAACTGTATATATCAATGGACTCATCCTTTTTACTGCTGAGTAGGAAGCCACTCTATGGACATACCAGAGTTTGTCCATTGACCAGTTGAAGAATATACAGTTTTATTTCCAGTTATAAGCTAATAGCAATAAAGCTTATGGACACTTGTTTTTGTGTGAATATACATTTGAATATCTCTAGGACAATACCCAGGAGTGTGATTGCCAAGAGAAGAAAATTCTAGAGACTTGCTTTTGGCTCTTCCCATATAATTGACTTACCATAATTCTATTATTAGGGACCCATTGCGGGTATTTAACGAGTTGTGGATCATGTCTATTCCAATTTTACTATAGAATAGCTTTGCAATTCACTGGGGTCAAATTGCATTCATCATCTGACTTCAGTTTTTTCCCAGTAAAAAATTATGTCATTTGAGGTTCTAAGGAACTAATGAACATAGTTCTAGAAATCCCCAAATATTCTTTACATAGAGTGGAGATACCGTTAAATTGTTACAGGTAATATTGGGAAAGGTTTGATTGGAAATTTACTATATATACTTTTAATAGTATTATAACATTGTTCCTCAAATGAACTTGATTTTTCAATAATGGAGTAATTATTCTGGGAATTGGCTTGGTTTTAGAAACTTAATGAGAATCTGAACTCCCAATTGTATTGACTTAATTCATGTTTCTGCTCACCAGGCCCAGAAATTTTCTGAATCAGTTCAAATAATATTTTAATAGATTGTTCACGCATTTTATTCAAGACATAAGGTGACAATTTAACTATTACCAAAGATCCTTGTGGTACAAAATATTCTAATTGCTATTCTAACCCTGCTGCTCATTATGGCAATTTCAAGCACCTGGTTTTTAAGCATTGCCACTTGGCTTCTAACTCTGTATTTACATAATTTCCACTGAAATCAAGGAGATTATTCAATGGCATCAACTCCCTCTATCTTCTTTGACATTCAGAAAATAACCACTGCAGAACTTTTCAAGGACGTTATTGTTTCCCTCATTAAGGCTTTTCTTGATGCCTTAGTGAAAGAAATGCAACTCTAAACTTTCACGAGGACATAGTGGGAGGGTAAATCTGTGGGTGACAGATACCATTCTTAATTCTCTAAACCTTTATTTATAATATTTGATGGAAGGTCTGGTCTCTCCATGTTAATTGAATGTAGATCACATTGAATGTAGGTTTTAGTCAGTCAAAACTGTCAAAACTCCTCTAAGTTGCTGAAGATAATACGTTAAATTCAAATCTCTTTTAAGGGCTCCCTTACTAGTATATTTGATTTATTACAACAGTTTATTCCATTTTCTTTAGTCTAGTACTCTTAATGTGCATTTATACATATATTTTACAGAGTATAATATATATCCTTAATATAAATAAGAAATATTTTACAAATATTTTAGAATATTAGCCATCTCCTCCCAGATTAGACATTGGAAAGAAGAAATTGACTATCCTTGTGAATATGAAGACTGTGCGTGGTGTTAGGGATGGTCTTTACTATAAATAAAACCAGAATGAGGAAAGATGAGGCACAGTTCAATGATGTGTCCCCAAATGGAGGGGAAGGGAGAGAAAAGGGAGGAGAAGAGAGACACAGATAGAGAGAAACTGTGAGAAACAGAAACAAAGAAAGAGAGAGCTAGTTGGATCCTTCTTCCACTTTTCTGATCCTTCACTTGCATCTCCTACTGGAAAATCTGGCAGTGAGCCAGCTGATAAGAAGCATAGGAAATATAGCCCCAACGTTATAGAACAAAGTATAGAAATCTGGAAGAGTAGACATGGAATAGAAAGACAACAGATAAATATCTCATCATAGCAACATGTAGTAGATTTATGCTCAGCTGTTATCTCATGGTACAAGCAGGGACAAAAAATAAAAATATACTCAAATATAAATAAGCCATATATGAATTTTGATTAACATTGTTACAGGAATCACAATTCAACTGCCTGATAAATCTTGTTGAGTCTCAGTTACAACTGGGAAGTAAAATTACTATGCCATTTATTATGAAAATGCTAAAATAATGAAAATAATTTCTTAGAAAGCAGACATAAAGAAACTATGAAATTCAATCCTCTGTACACACAAAGTATTGATATAAATGCTTTTATAGTTTTATAAAGGAACCATTGAGATTTCTAAAAATGCTGTCTGTTTCATTATCTTTCATGTAATTTTCAGGACACAAGAATTTTTTTAGGTAAGTGGAAAAATTTCCCTCAATCTTTTTATCAACACCATGGTAGAATTTGCTAGAAAAATATAGATAAATACTATATTCCAGGTTAATTAGATTTTATGGGCAGGTACCACCTTTACGTCAACTCATTCTACCAGCATTTTTAACATAGTGGCTTTCATGTAATAAGTGCCTTATATTAATGATGTTATTGAGTCAAAATGCATAAATGAGTATACCGTCCAACTTTTCTATCAACTGTAACCATATTTGAAAGATTCCAGAAGAAAAAGATCTTTCTAGGCAACTATAGTATAGGTGGAAGGGATTTAAGTAGAAAGTATGCAATAAAAGTAGAATCATTATATGCCAAGAATCCCTGGCTGCTCTTTGCTCTACCAGAACCAGTCAATTCTTTAGGTTTTATTAGATAGCCCATCATACTAACTTTGTGTACGGAGAAACTAAAGTTACCTTAAGCATGCACACTGACTTTTAACCCAGCTAAGATGGTTGACCACACCATTTATTTATATATGTCCATTATCAGCTCTATATAACCTGTCTTCTAAGAACTTAATATATTTCTCACTAATGTCCTCTTAAAGACAATATATTTTATAGCAACATATTATTTACATACCTAGTTATTGAATCCAATTGAATCTCTATTCAAAAGTGTGTTAATTGTTATAAATGTCTATTGCTACATAACAACATAACAAGTTACTCTAAATATTAGTGGGTTAAAACAACACACATTTGACTGACATCAGGGAAAATAGTGGGGGATGAAGCTTCAGGAATCCATCTCTCCACCTGGACAACAGTTGTACTGGTAGAAACCATCTTAAGTGAATATTAGAAACTCTGGAGTTTATTTGAACATTTCAGCTTTTGAGGGATAGCTTAGATGGTAATTGCAGTTAATTTCTGTCAATTTCAACAATCAGTGGGACATTGGTTACCTACCAAATACCCCCATCCCTGTGGCAGGCAGCTGTAGGGATGAAAAACAGTGTCTGCTGTCGTTTACTGGAGCCAAGGAGGGCAATAAGGAACTTGTCCTTCAAATCTTAGAGCTCTATATTCAGGTTGCAGATTGTTGCTTCTCATTGCAGAGGTGTAGACACAAAGGTGGGCTGCCATTGTTGCACCCCCACAAGCTGAAGCAACCTCTAAGAGATTAAAAGGAGCTGAAACTTTTCCTGGACATTCTCTAACACACTCACATATGAGGGAATTTAGAAAGTACCACACATTTCCATGAAATGATACAGCTCAGAAAATACCTGAGAAGATCTTAAGTTTTCACCTCAGGTTGATTCTCAGCACAGAGATCCCTAAAATAATTAAAAATAAATAAATAACAATAAGACATGAGGGGTTCTGATTTCCAGAGTTAATGTATTATAAAATTGAAATATCCAGTTTTCAACAACAACAACAAAAATCACAAGACATATAGAGAAGAAAAAATGGCTCATTCAAAAGACCAAAATAAGTGAACAGAGAATGTACCTGGGAAAGTGCATATATTGAACCTACTAGACAAAGATTTTGTAACAAATGTCTTAAAGATACTCAAAG
>RJWJ010007350.1:31021-58061 GCA_004363605.1 Indri indri
AAATGATACTCTATGAGAAAGACACCTGCACCTGAATGTTTATAGCAGCACAATTCACAATTGCAAAGATGTGGAAACAACCCAAGTGTCCATCAATACATGAGTGGATTAATAAAATGTGGTATATGTATACCATGGAGTACTATTCAGCTTTAAGAAACAATGGTGATATAGCACCTCTTGTATACTCCTGGATAGAAAACAGTGGTGATATAGCACCTCTTGTATACTCCTGGATAGAGCTGGAACGCATTCTACTAAGTGAAGTATCCCAAGAATGGAAAAACAAGCACCACATGTACTCACCATCAAATTGGTATTAACTGATCAACACGTAAGTGTACATATAAGAATAACATCTATTGGATGTCGGGCAGGGGAGAGGGGGGAAGGGGGAGGGGGAGGAGGGGACGGGTATAGGCATACACAAAGAGTGCAATGCGCACCATCCGACAGATGGACATGCTTGAAACTCGGACTCTGAGGGGTGGGGGAGTAAGGGCAACATACGTAACTTAAACATCTGTACCCCCATAATATGCTGAAATAAAAAAAAAGATACTCAAAGAGCTAAAGGAAGGCATAGACAAATAGAGTAATATTATGTGTAAATAATATGAGAATACCAAAAAAGAGAGATTATACAAAGAACTAAAAAACATTCTGGAACTGAATATGAATGAAATAAAAACTTCACTAGAGGGAGAAATTCAAACGTAGACTTGAACAAGCAGAAGAAAGAATCACCAAAGTTGAATACAGTACAATTTAAAGTCTGAGGAACGCACAGAAAAATGAATTAAAAAAGTGAACAGAGCCTAAAGGACTTGTAAAATATTTCAAGTGAGCCAACATAAATTGTGAGATTCTCAAGAGAAAAGTGAAAAGAAGGAGAAAGAGAGAATATTGAAGAAATATTAATAATAGCTGAAAACTCAAATTTGATGAAGGACATAAATCTATAAATTAAAGAATCTCAGCAAATTCCAAGTAAAATAAACCCAAAGAGACTCATACCAAGACACGTTATAATCAAACTGCTGAAGGGCAAATAAAAAGAAAAAATCTTGAAAGTAGCAAAAGAGAAGTGGCCATTCACATTCAAGAGATCCACAGCTTATTTCTCTTCAGAAACCATGGAGGCCAGAAGGTGGATATATTCAAAATGCTTAAACAGAGTGAGAACAACTGAGAAATCTATATCCAGAAAAACTGTCTTATAAAAATAAGGGAGAACTTATGATGTCACAAGATAAAAGCTGAGGGAATTTATTGCCACTGGACCTTCAGGCAGGAAATGATCAAGGCAGTCCTTCAGGTTGAAATCAAGGTCGCTAAACATTAATTCAAAGCAATATGAAGAAATAAGGGTCCCTAGCAAATGTTAACAAGTGAGTAAATTTAAAAGTCTGTATTATTGTAAGTTTTGTGAGTAACTTCACCTTTTTATTTTCTACATATTTGAAAAGACAAATACATTAAAGTATTAATATATCTGTTATTTGACACACAATGTATAAAGATGTAATGCAGGCAGATCTCATTTTATTGTGTTTCACTTTATTTCACAGATATTGCATTTTTTCTTTTCTTTTTACAAATTGAAAGTTTATGGCAACCTTGGGTCAAGGAAGCTTATCAACATCTTTTTTTTTAACAGCATGTGTTTATTTTATGTCTCTGTGTCATGTTTTGGTAATTCTTTCAATATTTAAAACTTTTTCATTATTATTATGTCTGTTATGGTGATCTGTAATCAGTAATCCTTGAAATTATTATTGTAATTGTTTTGGGCCACTACAAACTGTCCCCATATAAGATGGCAGACTTAAAAATGTTGTATGTGTTCTTACTGCTGCACTGACCAGCCATTCCCTCATCTCTGTACATCTCCTCAAGCTTCCCTAATCCCTAAGACATGAAAATATTGAAATTAGGCCAATTAATAACCCTACAATAACCTGTAAGTGTTCAGGTGAAAGGAAGAGTCACATATATCTCACTTTAAATTTAAAGCCAGGAATGATTAAGTTTAGTGAGGAAGGCATATCAAAAGCCTGGATAGACAGAAAACTAGGCCTCTTTCACAAAGCAGTTAGCCAAATTGTGAATGAAAAGGAAAAGAGTTTGAAGGAAATTAAAAGTGCTTAAGACTGAGAGAGGTGAGGAAGCTGCATTTGAAAAGTTTGAAGCTGGCAGAGATTGAATTGTAAGGTTTAAGAAAAGAAGCCATTTCCATAACGTAAAAGCGGAAGGCGAAGCAGCAAGTCCGGATGTGGAAGCTACAGGAAGTTAGCCAGAAGATAATTATCTAGCTAAGATAATTGACTGGGGTGAAGACACTAAACAACAGATTTTCAATGTAGACAAAATAGCCTTATATTGGAAGATGATGCCATCTAGGACTCCTATACCTAGAGAGAAGACAATGGCTGGCTTCAAAACTTCAAAGGACTGGCTGACTCTTTGTAGGAGCTAAAGTAGTTTGTGACTTTAATTTGAAGTCAATGCTCATTTACCATCCCCCAAATCCTGGGGCCCTTAAGAATTATGCTAAATCTACTCTGTCTATGCTCTCTCTATAAGTGGAACAACAAAGTCTGGATGACAGCACATCTGTTTATAGCATGATTTACTGAATGTTATAAGCCCACTGTTGAAACCTACTGCTCAGAAAGAAAAACAAAACAAAACAAAAGATTCCTTTCAAGCTATTGACAATTCATCTAGTCACCTCAGAGCTCTGATGGAAGTGTAAGGAGATTAATGTTGTTTTCAGACATGTTAACACAGCATCCATTCTGCAGTTTGTGGATCAGGGAGTAATTTTGAATTTCAAGTATTATTATTTAAGAAATATATTTTGTAAAGCGACAGCTACCATAGACAGTGATCCCTCTGATGGAACTGAGCAAAGTAAATTGAAAAACTTCTTGAAAGGATTCACTATTCTAGAGGCCATTAAAACATTAGCAACATATGAGAAGAAGTCTAAATATCAACATTAAGAGGAGTTTGGAAGAAGTTGATTCTAATCCTCAGGGATGATGTTGAGGGGTTCGATACTTCAGTGGAGGAAGTCGCCACAGATGTGGTGGAAAGAGCAAGAGAACTAGAATTAGAAGTAAAACCTAAATATGTGGCTGAATTGTTATAATCTCATGATTAAATTTGAACAAATGAGAAGTTACTTCTCATGGATGAGCAAAGGATGTGATCTCTTGAGATAAAATCTACTCCTGGTGAAGATGTTCTGAACATTGTTGAAATGATGACAAAGGATTTGGAATATTACATAAGCCTACTTGATAAAGCAGTGGCAGGGTTTGAGAAACTTGATCCAATATTGAAAGAAGTTCTACTATGGATAAATGCTATCAAACAGCATCACACACCACAGAGAAATTTTTCATGAAAGGAAAAATTGATCAATGTGATAAACATCACTATTATCTTAGTTTGATAAATTGCTACAGTCACCCCAATCTTCAGCAACCACTACTGTGGTCAGTTAGCAGCCACTAACATCATGGCAAGACCTCCACCAGCAAAAATATTTTGACTAGCTGAAAGCTACGGTGATTGTTAGCATTTTTTAACAATAAACTACTTTTAATTAAGATACATACTTTTTTTAGACATATTATTATATTATTGCACACTTAGACTGAAGTATAGTGATAAACTATTTTTAATTAAGATATGTACTTTCTATAGTCATAATATTACCACACACTTAATAGACATGGCAGAATGCTTCATCAAAACCAGAAAGAAAGGGGGAGCATGCTAGAAAAATAAAAGTTACAATCTTGCATAACCTAATCAGAAGAGTGGCATCTTATCACTTTTGTCACATTATATAGATTAAAATCAAGTCACTAAGTACAGCCGACAGTCAGAGGGAGAGGATGTCAAAACAAGGGTGTCAACAGCAAAAAGCAGGAGTCACTGGGCACCATCTTAGAAGTTTACTGGCTACAATAAGATTGTGTCAAATGATACCACATCTGGATGTACATTATTAATATCACACTATTGTATCACCATATAATACCAAACCAAATGTTTCTAAATATTTGCAAACATGTTGCCAAAGGTTTGAATGATTGTCTTAAATATTCACCTTTATTCTCAATTTTTCTGGTGCTGCAAAACAAACCCACAAAGATAAATATACTTACTTTAACATTTCCACCATTTGTTTTTGAAATGTGGCAGCATTTTGCATGTCATCTTAGATAAATGACATTTTTAAAAAGATGTTCAAACTATCTGGCCTTCTGAGAATCTGATTGCATTATTATTGAACATCAATACCTTTCTTCCAACAATTTGACATGCCATTAATTGTGACTGTAAATCTGTGCTAGACCCTTGTAGAATTGTAATTGATGCCCAATGGCATCTAGCTAGTGCCTAAATTGTTTATCAATAAAGTTAATTCTGTCTTTGAAGAATATATATATATAAATGGGAATGTGTATGAATATGTATGTATAATTTGTGCATATTGACCCAAAATAGACTCTTTCTAAGAAAAACAATGTTAAGTCCTAAAACTGCCTACTTCTTAATAAAATAAAACTTTCCTTATTTTATCTGGCCTCTCATCTCTAAGTAAATTGACTAATTTACTCATATTTCCATAAGAATGAAAACATACATGTCATAGCTGCCTATCAAGAACCTTCAAAGGCTCTAGTGTTAATTCAGGACTAAGCCCTGCTTCCAGTATGTGAAAGTCCAATTTATATTAAAATGGATACCAAGACAATGTGAAATTATAGGAATTTAATACATTCTGGTGTGGGATTGGGATAGGGCCCAAGAAGGACACAGCAAGTGTGATGAAATACTTCCATTTGCTAGATAAATGTAACTGTGGCTTCTGGTTTAAAACAAATAACAACAACAAAAATTTCTTTCAGGTTAAATTGGTGTCTCTGGGATAATTCCTCAGCCAATTCAACATTTAGATTTCCTCTCACGGTTATTTGTCCCCCTCAATCACCCCTCTATTGTTTCTTTCCAATACAGCTTCTTTAAAAATCTGTAATAACAGTACTAATCACTACGGTTCTGTCTGGGACACAGTGACATTTTTCTTTTTTACCACTATTCTGGTAAGGTAGAGAACTTTCAGGGGCTTCCACTTCATCTTCCTTAATTTATAGTCCCCATGTGACGGCTCAGGGATGTAAGATGAGAATTCTACCAGTTGCTGAGTTTGTCCACTTCAGCTATGCATTCAGACATAAAATGCCAATTGGTATGAAATATTAAAGGCGACCCAGTCAATTCAGAGCCTGTGTTTAATAACCTTGAAATGTTTGGAATTTTCCTCTTCCCAGTGCAGTCATTCTGGCAATGGATTGATGTCTCTTTATGGGAAGGCTGGGTGAAAGATTTATAAAATAATATACAATTGTGAGAAGACCTCAGGGTCCTGCATGAAGTGACCTAATCTTACTTTCCTTCAAGGAGTTCCAAGCCTATGAAGTGAGTCAGTGTCATTACAATATAGTTCTCTGGAGCATAAACACTGGGATCAGATGATGTTGGTTCAACTTTCTCTGCAACTCTCAGTTTGAATAAGTTTGGGCAATTAATATTCCTGTTAAACCATTCCTCACTGATAAAATGGGGTACTTGGATGCTTAGCTCATAGATTTTTTGTCAGAATTAAACAAGTTAAGAAATATATGCATATATATATATATATATATATATATATATATATATATATATATCTTAAAGGAGGGGTGCTACAGCCAGCCAATTCCTGAGAGCACAGGACTCCTCTAAGGGCTGACTTTGGTTTTAGATTCTCCAGCAACTTTGGCAAGCCTTAAACCATCCTATGGTCCAGAACTTTTTGATCCAAACATTTCCCTTTTTTTTTTTGCTTAGATTCAGATTTCCATCCAGGTTTGATGACTGTCTATGATTTTCCAGGGTCTACCTCCGTTTTTTCTCACAAAGAGTTAACATAATAAAATCCTTGCACATTTAACTCAGTCTTGTTGTCTGATTCTCAGAGGATACAGAGCAAAGCACTTGTTATCACGTGAGTCAAATAGGAGGCAGATTCTGAGATGAAGAGTAGTATACATTCAGCTTATTAGAGGCTGCTCTTGAAATCTATCTGTGAGGAAATAAAGGAAAGATGACCAGGGAGAAGAATTTGGGCTGCATGGCAGTATCAACAAAGTTCTCAGCAGAACTCATGAGGAAGTCCAAATATGAGATGGCTCTTTTGACATGTTCCAGTTTGGGACTGGGTGGCTCGACATTATGTTTACATCTGTCACTCATTGCACATAGACTACCCTAGGAATGGTGTGTGACTTTAGGCAAGGCAGCTCACTTTACCCAAGGACAATTCCCAAATACGGTTGGAAGCTGAGGGCTGTCAGAATATAGCACTTCTAGCATCTACAAAAACAATCACTTCTGTCTTGAAATTAGGATAAGATTATGTATTAAGACATCCACTATAGCCATGACAATAGAGCTAGAAGAAAATTTAGGCCAGTGGTGCAACCTACCAAAACCTCTAGTCAATCAATCAGAAATGTTATTGTTGTCTTATCAATAGAATGCTCCCATTTATTTATACATTTATAATTCTCAAAGCCTCACAATCAGGGTAGCAGTGAAATAAAAAACCTAGTAGCCACTGGAGGGGGCAAAACGTATTTGGAACTAATTCCAATTCCAAAGACTCATTCACTGATATTTGCCATTATTTTATCTGTCTTGCAGTTCACTTGAAACCATTATGCACACATAGGACTTACCTTTATTTGACCTGACTCAGGGCTTGCTCACTTTAATTAGCCTTTCCACAGGGTGTCTACAAAGCACTATTAGCAGAATTTGTTTAAATTATAGTTGCGAGAGGCAATGGTAACAATTGTAACAAATAAGAAAGTAACCAAAATTAAAAGAAAATGCTAGGGAATAAGATGTCCACGGAAGACTTTGAAAAGCAGGGACATATTCCTGGAAATTTAGACAGGAACAGTCATGTGCAGCTGTGTGCCTGCCCAGGGAAGACCTGAGATGACTCACTTCTCTCAAGTCTAGCTGACATTGAGGTTCTATGAAAGCAGGAAGTGAAGACTAAGGTAGATTTATAAACTGCCTACTAGGGTATTGAAAACATGCCAAAATATACACACAGAGTTCCTTGGTAAAAGCTGGGAGATTTTTGTGTTCAAGGCACTTAAGGAGATCTCTGTCTACTTATTAAATGACCATTATGCTAACTGAGCAAAGAAGTCAGTAGCTACACACCACAAAGGCTATAGAAAGCATAGAATCAGTACATAGAAGTTACTAAGTAAACATTAACAACAACAAGAATAAAAATGAATAGCAACAACAAAAACCCTTTGGGAGAGGGGATCTAATTTCCAGAGTTGACGCATACATATAATATTGTTTAAAATGTATATTTTCAGTAACACCAGAAAAATACATGACATACAAAGAAACAGGAACTTATGGTCCACACACAGGGAGAGAAAAAGAGCAGTCAATAGAAACTATCTCTCAGAAACCCCAGATATTGGAATTTCTAAATAATAATCAGCTAATTTAAATGTTTTAATGAAAAACTAGACGGATCTCTAGAACAGAAAAATGTCATCAGAGAAAAACAATGAAATATCCATAAAATATAGGATTTAGTTCATATTAATGACCAACATTGATTCATTTATTATGAAAAATGTACCATGGTAATGTAAGATGCTAACAATAAGGGAAACTGAATATTTTAAAATTTAAAACTTTATATAACAACTAAAGGACACAGGGAGCACTAAGGGGCGGGGGGAAGGGCATGCCTTTAACCCGCACTTGGGTGAGGCAAAGACATAAAGTGTAACTGTAGTGTTTGTACCCTCACAATACCCTGGAATAAAAAAAAAAAAAGTTTATATATATATATTTTTTTTTTAATTTATTTATGTTGGTAGTAATATTCCTTAGTGTATGTTCATCTGAATATATCTTGATCTCTATTTAAAACTTAAATCATAGTTAGGTCAGGCCAGGCATGATGGTCCATGCCCACAATACCAATGTTGTGATTTGGGGGAATGAGATGGGAGAATCCTTTGAGGCCAGGACTTGAAATCAGCCTGGGCAACATAGCAAGACCCCATCTCTACAAAAAATAAAAGATGTTAGCCAGGTGTGGTGGTGTGTGCGTGTAATCAGGAGGCTAACAGGGCAGGATTACTTGAGCTCAGGAGTTTGAGGCTGCAGTGAGCTCTGATAGTGCCACTGCACTACAGCCTGGGCAACAGAGTGAGACCTTGTCTCTAATCACAATAATAATAATAAAAAAATCATAGTTATAGTGATTAGTATGGCTAAAGGACTGTCAATTTTATAGATTTTTAAAAATAATTCAATTTTGATATTGATTTTTTCTATTATGTTCCCATTTTTTATTATTTTTACTATTATTTTTATTTTTTTCTTTATGTTTGGTTTCAATTTTTTTCTTTTCATAATATTTAGTAGCTTGTATAATTGATATTATCCTTTTCTCTTTTTTAAATAACACATATTTATAGTTATAAAACTTCCTTTAAGCAAAACTTTGTCTTCCTCCTACAGATTTTTATCTGCCCTTTTAAAATTTTCATTTAGTTATTCAGTTCATAATAAGCCTATGATAATTTTTTATTTCTTCTTTGACTCATGATTTATCTTGTTGAATTTTCATTTCAAAATATTAGAGATTCTAATATTTGGTTTTCTATAAATGTAAGTTAGGTCAGGATGGTTGATAATTTTGTTTAAGGTATACTTAATGATTTCCTATCTATTTATCCGTTACTGAAAGAGGAGAATTGAAATCCCAAATACGACTGTTAATAAACATATATGTTTGCCATTTTTTGCTTTATGCATCTTGAAGCCCTGCTATTTTATACTTCAGATGCATATTTAGATCATTATGCTACCCTCTGAGTTGAACGCTTTTTTATAATGAAATGCTCTTCTTTATATTTGATGATATATTCTTGCTTTGATATCTACTCTGAAATTAATTTAGCCATTCCAGCTTTCTTATGTTTAGTCTACTCCATCTTTCTTATGATTAGAGTTGGAATACTGCATCTTTTTTTCTTGTTTATATTTATTACATATTTTGGTTTTACATTAATATTTAAAGTGGATTTCATATAAGTAGCATGTACTTTTAGCCAATATGATAATGTCTACTTTAAAGTGTTTAGAACACTTTAGTATTTTTAGTGTAATTATCAACATATTATCATCTTGATTTTCATTATTTTTCTCATTTTTTTTCCATTTTTATTATTTAGCTGCTTTCTTCTAGATTAAATGAGTAGTCTTTACAATTCCATATAATATTCATTATTATCTTCTAAGTACATTAAGATTAAACTTTTCTTTTAAAAGAGCAGTTCTTATTTAATTACAATTATATTGCTTATATTAATACTATTATAAAGTATATTATAAATTATATATTTCTGTAAAATTTCAAATTGGTCAAATATTTATGATTTTACACATTAAGTAAATTCACTAATTGCTTTTATTCATGGTAAAATTTTACATTGTAGCACTGAGGCCATAAAATAAAAATTTATTAATATCCCATACAAAGTATCAAAATGGTTAGTTTGAGATATTTCTATGATTTAATGCTTTCTTCTATAGCTTTCTTATAGCAAGAACAAATAGATGCTAAAAATATATTTTCCTATATTTGATAGTAAGTACCTCCAAATATCAAAGCAATCATTTTTGTGCTTCCTGTAAATATAGGCTCTGGGGAAAAAGATAACTGAACAATCAGGATAGTGTAAAGGCAGAGAAGTATTTTATTATGGACCACTCTAAAGATCAGTTTGTCCTGCCCATAATAACAAGTTTAAATGATCCTGCCTGAGTCTGCTATTAGCAGTTGCACTATTACATTATGCATGACATTTGACTATTCATAGGAAAGAAAATGCACTGTATTCCATTAGTGGTTTCCTATGAGTGTAAGTCTACAAATTACTGGTGATGTTTAGGCTGATGTGTTGCTCCTTTGCATATTTATAATGCTCCTGTCACATTCATTATTAATATGAATAAAATGTGAGGAACTAAAGATCAATATGATTTCTATCAAATTTAGTTTCTGTGTTTGTGATTAAAACTCTAATGTAAATATGATAATGTATTTACATGCTAGCCCATTTAGCATGATTAGAAAAGACCCTTGCACTGGTCTTATATCATAGCTAGTACATCAAAGTGTAAAATGTGACCCTAACATAATTTAAAGTAAATGTGGTTATTTTTGAGATCCAGAAATGATGGCATTCGACAATGTTTGGCAATTCTTCTGGTCCAGAACCACCTGTAGACATGTAGTAGGGAGACCAGAACACGATTATTCTCCAAAAGTAAGAATCTGCTTTTACGGTATTTCCAAAAAAAGGAATTTTGTAGGATGAGAGTTTGAACAAAGTTTCCCAAGCTCAGAGAAGTTCATTCTTCCCTTTAGTGTTTCTGAGTAGAAAGATTTTTGTGCCATATGCTTCTTGAAGATGTCTAGATGATTGGTCTCTTAAGAAAGTTCAAAATCCTGGAATGGGTAAGAACACAATATATCTTACTTTGTCACTGTGTTTTTCACAAAGTAGACTGGGGACGTTTTAGCTCCCTGATCACAAAAGTGTATAAAGTTTGATAATGAAGATTAATTATTAAAGATTTTGCTTTTAGCTTTGACAGTGTAGGTGGAATCAGACTGACTATACATTATAGATAAAATTTTTATAAAAGAAGGAAAACAAAAAGAAGAAGAAATAAAACCCTAAAACCATGTGTTTAAAGGCACTAGAGTAGTAAGTTACTCAAGGGGGCAAGATTTGAGAACAAAACACATTGAGTTGACATGTACACTTGCAGGAATTTTTCTCTTGGGACTTCTGGCCAACAGAAAGCAGCAACTTAAACTTTGTAGCAGTCTCCCTGGTTTACCAATCTAGGCAGAACTTGAAGAACAAACACTTCAAATAAAAGTCAACCACAGTGTATTTCAAAATATAAACATGTTTAAATGCTTGAAAATTTCTAAATGAGAAAAAAATTATGATGTATAAAATATATTTGATAAAGTTCAGTACACATGTATGGTCTGAGAAAACAAAATAAAAACAAGCTGCAACCAAGAGTCTTTTGGTAGCCAGGAATAGTGGGGATCTTTGTCTTTCATTTAATTGATATATACATGTGTATGTGTGTGTGTGTGTGCATATACATACATATACACATATACTTAGGCATACACATATTAAGTCCTTACTTAACATCACTGATAGGTTCTTGGAAACTACAACTTTAAACAAAACTACATATAACAAAAACAATCTTTTTCTCATCAACATTGTAACGAAATGACATTGAACAAGACAGCATTATTCAAGGACCTGTTTTCCTTGGTTTTCTTAAAGCCACAGATTCTAATAACCTATCTATGACAATAAGTGAGGGCTTACTGTATGTATATATATACAATTGACCCTTGAACAACATGGTTTTCAATTACATTCGTCCATTTTCGTATTTCTTTGCCACCCCTGAGACAGGAAGACCAATCTCTCCTCTTCCTCCTCTTTCTCAGCCTATTCAATAAGAAGATGAGGATGAAGACCTTTATAATGATCCATTTTCACTTAATAAATAGTACACATATTTTCTCATCCTTATAATTTTCTTTATAACATGTTCTTTTTTCTAGCTTACTTTATTCTAACAATATATAATACATACGACATATAAAATATGTGTTAATCTACTGTTTATATTATCACCAAGGCTTCCAGTCAACAGCAGGCTATTAGTAGTTAAATTGGGGGGAGTCAAAAGTTATATGCAGATTTTTTACTATGTGTGTGAGGGGCGCACAGTGTCACAACTTCTGTGTTGTGTCTTGTTTAAGGGTCAACTCTCTCTCTCTCTCTCTCTCTCTCTCTCTCTCTCTCTCTATATATATATATATATATATGCATATGGCTGTGCCTATATATATGTATGGGGAGAGAGAGAGAACATAAACCATATTTAAAGATAAAATTACTGGAATTTTCCCCATAATATCAGGAAATTAGAGACATTGTAGTTAACTCTTATTCTTGCAACATCAACAACAAAAAATACAAGTACAAGAAAGAGAGAAGGAGAAATGAAAGTCTCTTGACACAGGTGTGATTGTTTATATAGAAAATCCGAAAGATTAAGCACATAAACTATTAGAACTATGAAGTAAATTTAGCAAGACCACTGGATTTAATGTCAATATACAAAAATAAAATGTATTCTGACAATTTGAAAATAAAAGAATACATTGTAATAAAATTAAAATAACCAAATATATTGGGAATTACCTAATAAAAGATGTCTAAAACTTCTTTCTGGAAAGCTAAAATACATTTCTGAGAAGCATTAAAGAAGGTCTAAATAAGTTGAGAGTGTAACATAGACTGAAAGAACATTGTAAAAATGTCCATTCTCTTAACATCAGCCTTTTAATCCAATGCAATCTCAATTAAAAGTCCCAGAGTGTTTTGTTTTTTGATTTTCTTTTTTTTTTTTTCCTGGCCTGAGGAAATTGACAAAATAATTATAAAATTTCTATGGAAATGCAAAATACCAAGAATAGTGAAGACACCTTTGTGAGGAACAAGAAAGTTGAAGGACTTCTGCTGTCAGTTATAGGGACTTATTTCTAACCTACAATAATTAAAACAGTGTGGTTGAAATACGAACTGAAAAGCAGACAGATGGAACAGAATAATGAGTCTAGATACAGACCTATTTATTTAGTCCCCTCATTCATAACAAAAATTGCAACCGTGTTTATGCTGGATCAACTAAATATCCAGATGGGGAAAAAATGAACTTTGATTCTTACTTTAGCCTACATCTAAAAAATTGATTCCAAATAAATTGAAGTCTAAAATGGAAAAAGATAAATACATTTTGCAGCGTAAAAATTAGAAAAATATCTTCATGAGCATGGGACATGCAAAAATCTCTTTAAAATAAAACGTTAATAGTGAAGGAAAAGATTGATAAATTGGATTTTGTTATAATTTTGAACTCAAATTTATAAAATAAGTCAGAATTAAGAGAGTGAAAGGCAAGACGGAGAATAACAGAATATATTTAGTTTACGTCAGAGAGAGGATGCATGTACAATGTACATTTGTGTATAAAGATTGTTACATATCAACGAGAAAAACTGAACTGTACAATAGGAAAATGAGAAAATGACTGGAAAAAATGTGTTTCAATGAAATATATTAAAATGACGATTAGGCATCTAAAAGGTATTCAACATCATTAGTCATAACCACAACTATTTACCTTTATATTCCCCCAAATTTTCTCTATCAAAAGATAAAAACTGAAAATACAAAGTATGGGTGAGGAAATATTGTTACTGGAACTCACATACCTTGCCGGTAGGTTTGCAAATTGACACAATCACTTTTTAAAAAAGTAAATTTAAATGTACACATGTCCTATGATGCAGCAATTCCACTTTTAGAGACATAATCAAAGTATATATGAGTATCTTTACACCAGAAAAGATACATAAAATTGTGTCAAGTGGTATTATTTGCAATAGTCTCAATTTGTAAATAAGCCAAATCCTATCAATAACAGAATGGGTAAATATATTGTTATACATTAATAAATAATATAGTTTAATAATCAAAAAAGAACAAATCACCCATTTTGTAACAGCAGAGATGAATCTCACAAATCACTGCTGCATGCAACAATGTAATTTTGTATCTCAAAACTATCATTTTGAGTGGAAAAAAAGCTAGAATCAAGTTTATATGCTGTATAGTTCATTTATATAACTTTTGAAAGCAAGATCAACTAATCTTTTGACAGACCTCAGAATAAAGATTATGTCAGGGCATGTTGTCAAGGAAGGCGCACAAGAAATATTTCCTGTTTTCATCGTAATCTTCTGTGTTTTGATGTGAGTGGTTCTTCAATATTGTGAAAATTAAAGAAGCTATATACATGTCATGCATACACTTTCCATCCTGTGTATTGCATTTAAGTAAAAATATTTTAAATAAAATATTGGCATAACATTATTTTGAGGAAGTTGTCATTCAAATAATTACTATATTTCTATTAATAGGCAAAGTAAAACCATATAAGGGTATAGTTGCTACACTATAATATTATGACGTTCATTTCTGTGAAAGAAATTTGGAGAAAGAAAGGGAATAAGCATGCTTTTCTTGTTTTCTTCATTCAAATATTAAACTTCATTTGTTGGAGGGAGATATTTTTAATATGAACCATAATAAATATGTTTTGAAAAACAAATACATTTTAATTAAAATAATGCATTTCTGTTATCAAAACTGTACTCCTTGCTTCAAAGCTTATTTTTCATGTTATATTTTAAGTGTAGTATCTCTAAAATCTCCAGTCAAAATAAATGATCCCTTCTTCTATTATTCCAGAGTACTTTGTTTGGTTTCTATCTTCTTATTATTATAATACATGTCTGATTCTGCTTTGCATCATTCACCATATTTATTTGTTCAAGTGTTTGTTCCTCATTGAATACCTTCTTCTGTAAGACAGTAACAAGTACAAACATGAATAATGGAGAGTTTCTGTTCCCCGGATTTTCACTTTAAAGGAAAACTATACACATTCAAGGGGAACTATTAATATTATCTTACAATAGAAATCTGTAATAAATACTGTCATTGAGATCAAGGAAAGATGCATTTAGAGTTTGGACAAAATGTACCACAGGAAAAATCTTGTAAGGGAGGATTTGAGCCAAATTCAGAAATATAGTTAAATTGTTTCTTTGTTAGTTCATTTAGTCCGTTATTCAAGATTTATTGAGTGCTTCCACATACCCAACACTTAGATAAATGCTGTAAATATACGAATGAATAAGACGAAGCCTGTACTGCAGAGAAGTTCAGAGTTTGGTGGTAGAAACCCACGCCTTGATATATAGTCACAACAGAGGTGAAAGAATATATGAGCTATATTTAAAGTGCTCTAAAAGGAGAGAGGAAGGAAAAATAGTGGCTGGATAGTCAGTAGACATAAAAACAACATCAACATCAATTGTCTGTGTGTGTGTGTATATATATACACATATACACTACATATATGTTTGTGTGTGTATATATATATAGTAGTGATTTATGTGTGGTAAACTCACAAATATGTGTGTGTGTATATATATATATATATATAGTTGTACGATTTCAATTGAAATCTATACAGAATAAATTCTATTCTATGTACTTATATATATTTGTGAGTTTTATATATATTTGTGAGTTTACCACACATAAAGCACTACAATAAATGTTTTCCATGCATGAGTTATCTCATTTATTCCTAAACTAAACAACTCCAATAGGCATTATTTCTACATTTAATGGATGAGGAAACCAAAGGACAAAAGGCAAATTAGCTTGCCTGAGGACACTCATTATTAATTCACAGATCCAGGATTATAAACTAAAATCATCTTATTCCGAAGATCTGAAAATGCCATCTTAACCTTTAATCACACCGTCTCTGAGACGCACCCTGAAGGGCTGCTTTTCCACCTCCTAACATTAAGGGCAGTGATTGAAAATAATTCACAAACTCTGTCGCACTAATCATAGGTGGGATTCAGAATTTTTCTCAACATTCTGGCCTACCACATTGATTACGAATCTATCAGTTACGCTGTGTTATCCTCAGGCGATAACTCTAAGCACATGTTAGGTAGGAGAAAAAAATGTGGAAGGTGGGACCTGGGCACATTTCTAGCCCAGGAGTATAGCAGACAGAAAACACAAACGACTAAAAGAAGGTGATTTATTCATGAAATTTCAAGTACCGTAGTTCTAGAAACTCTAGTAAAACGTATATAAAGGGGGATGGCAAATGAACCTGAGCAAGACTTCAACAGACATAGATGCGAGTGAAGGGCATTCTGCATGAATAAAGTAGTGGCAGCAGTGAACAATGCTGTGACATTTTTAACTTAAAGCTAATAACATGTAGAAGCAAAATGTCGAATGAGCAAATAACGCCTTGCACATAAAATGTGTTTGCTACATATTTATTGACTAGATATTTATTGACTAGTATTTAAATGTGTATGTGGATAAAAACAGTATGTTTAATATTATTTGAAGTTGATTTTAATTAAGGGAATATACATACACTGTGCATTGATTTTTTTTCAAAACTTTTGTCTCTTACTTTGATTTTTATTATTAGTCATTACAATGAGTAGCAATGATTAGACATACAATTTTAACAGTAATCATACATTAAATTTCTACTTTCATAATGTATCTGCATTTGATTTTTAGCATCTGGGATTAACATCTAGGTTACTAAATTTACAAATCAGAAAATATGCCATTATAAATCTTAATTCATTCCATATTTATGCATTTATTAAATATGAAGAATTATAAAGCGGCACAGCTATTTTATTGTGGAAATCTTCTTCCGAAACTTAAAACTTGATATCTAAAGAGGAATCAAATCATATCTGATGGTGCAGCACTTGTGGAATGTAAATATGAGATACAGAGTGTCACAACCCAAGATGACAGGAACTCGTGTTGCTAAAAAAGTCTTTCACTTTAATAAAATGTCTATCACAAATTATCCAACACTCTTTCACATTGAATGCAGGGAATTGTCATTTTGATTTTTGCTCATGCATGAATTACAGAAGAGAAAACAAGACTGAACAAAACACAATAATTTTATCTCTAAGGTAAATCAAAGAGAGTAAGCCTCAATGAGCCTATATAATACAGGATAATGGAAAGCATGAAAAAAGATATGCAGGAATTCCCAAAGACTAATTTTAGCTGATAATTTTAATGCACTTCCCCATAGAACTATTTAATCAGAAATAATGAAAATTAATGGCCACTGGACAGTACTTCATTTCCAAAGAGCTTTAGGAAAGTTAACACACTGTTATATGGATTTAGCTCTAACAGGCTTCTGGGTCACCGGTGAGCCAGTTCAAATATGGATCTACCATGCTGATTAGGTATGAGTCATGTGTCTATAATTACAAGGGTTGTGCTTTGGGTATTCTTCAAAGACATTGTTGTATAAGCCAGCTGTCTATTAAAAAGCTTTCTCCAAGACATGTGAGTCAATTCAACATTGGAAAAACTCCTCATTTTGTTGGGGAAAAAAATATTATGAGCATGTGAAGGAAGACCTCAATGCTTGAATATTTGAACAGGTTTCCACAGTATAATATCTTATTAAAATATTTTTGTTTAAGTATTAGACACCATCTTTGATGTCTCTATTAGGTCTTTCTAAAGTTAAAAAAAATCCTTTAACTATTTCATCTTTCTCTTGTTATTAGTTTTCCTATTAGATATATAGTGTTAATAAATTCTGGTATTTGCATTTCCCTAATGATTGTGAATATTGAACACTATTTCATGTGCTTATTTTCCATCTGCATAACAACTGTGATTAAGCGTCTGCTCAAACACTGCGCACACACACACACACACAAACACCGACATATGTTAATAGGGACAAAGTAAGCTCCCAACAAAAATCTGCTTTCTAACCAAAGA
Organism: Indri indri; assembly: GCA_004363605.1. Lineage (NCBI taxonomy): Eukaryota > Metazoa > Chordata > Mammalia > Primates > Indriidae > Indri > Indri indri. Next base: position 48,703 of record RJWJ010007350.1, read on the forward strand.
ACAAGGAAAGGGGCAGCTTAGTAAGACAGAAAACTTTTAGATAATAACTGTTCCACTTTAGCTAAAAACACATACCAAAAACAAACCAATAAAAATAAACAAAAAATAAGCAACCTTACCTTCACTCTCACAAGCAAAGGCCAAGTGGGGAGTGCAGATTCAATGAGGCGCCCCTAAGAACCCTGCTGGAGTGATGTCAGAGAAGATAAAGTGGGGAGCGGGGAGCGTAGACTTTCACTCCACTTGGCAGAAATTAGGCACTCTTTCTACTCCCCACTGGGGTGGGGTCAAGGAGGCCTAGTGAGAGTGAGGTCTATCATCAACCCCACGAGACCACCCCTGATAATGTCAGTGAGGCCATGTGGGGAACAGTAGCAAGGCACTGCTGCCCCTCTCAGCTGGGTGGCATCAGTGAAAGCCCAGCGGAAAGGTTGAACAAACCTTTTAGCATTAATACGGAATCTCCCCTCCCCTTGGATGTCGACGTTAGCCCAGTGGGGAACCCTGACTACCACCACTACCTAGCAATAATAATGTAGCTTCCCCACTCCTTCTTCTGCTTGATCAGTGTTAAAGGGGACCTAGCTCATTCAGAAGATTTAAAGAAGATCAATAATATCATCATACCAAAAATGTCCAAATTTCAATCAAAAATTGCTCATCATACAACCTACCAGGAAAATCTAAAATTGAATGAGAAAAAAACAATTATAAATGACAACACTGAGATTATAGAGATATTAAAATGGTTTTTCAAGGATGTCAAAACATTTGCCATAAATCTACTTTAATGAGCAATTGTGAAAATTCTTGAAACAATTGAAAAAATAGAAAAGGCTCAGCAAAGAAATTATTCAGAAGTAGTCTGCACCTAAAGTGTGTTACTAGAGAAGGGGAAATTCTAGTTGACATTTACATCACCTTTTGAGGATTTAGGAGTTTAAAGATTTGAAGTAGTAGTTAGTATCTTCCTCTGTGTCATCACCTTCCCAATGCCTACCACCAAAAGGAAAAAAAGAAGAAGTAGAAGAAAAAAAAAACAAACACTGCCTCCTGTTTGAGGAGGAGACAGCACAGAGAAGTAAGAGTGAGTGGCTTTCGGTTAAGAAAACCAACCTGCTCTGGGGAACATTTCTCAAGGTGTGTTTGCTTCTTGAGTTAACTGGTGTTCAGAGAAGAAAAGATTTCACATAAACTGAATGACCTTGGAACCTGGACAGTTTGCTTGAGTTCTCTAAGCCTCAATTTCCTGATCTGAAAAATGGAGATAATCCTATCACCATGGCATTGGATTGCTCTGGGGATCAGGTGAGATCATTTAAGGGGCTTAGCATGGGCCTCATACATGCAGTATAAGCTTGAAAAATGGTAGGATTTTCAGGATCCTTTGTATTCCAATGTGCATTGCGAACTTTCCATAGGATGATGTATAATTTGCAGTATTTCTCTGCCACATTTGACAACGGCATTTCTTATTTTGCATTGCGTATTTGTGGGATTATCATTTTGTGAAAAAAATCTTTAGAAGATGCTTCTTAAGGAACAGTGTTTGACATTGGATTATAATAAAAAGTAATTTTCAGATAAAATAAAAAATAAATTTTAAAACAAGTCATAAATCATTTGACAATAAAAAAGAAGTAGAAGATATAAATTATTAAATTGAAATTTTAAAATTGAAAAATACAATTTTAAAAAAATCAGTGGATTGGCTCAATGGCAGAATAAGGTGTACAAAGGAAAGAATTAGTAATCTTAGGGAAACAATTAAAGTAGAATTTATACAATCTAAACAGCAATAAGAAGGTGGACTAAAAATTTTTTTAAAAAGCTCAGAAAAATGTTGGGTTATAATTACACATCTGACTTTTGTGTCATCAGAGTCCTGGACAAAGAAGACAAAAGGGTGGGGCTGAAAATGTTGCTAAATAAATAGTGGCCTAAAAACTACCACAATTAGGCAACAGACAAAATCCTACAGACTCAAGAAGCTGAGCAAATTCTAAGTAGATAATCTCAAGGAAAACCACTCCAAAACACATCACAGTGAAACTTCTGGAGACTAAAGGCAGAGAAAAAATGGTTTTGAAAGCAGAGAGAGCAAAACAGTACCTTATACATAGGGGAAAATTAATTTGAATCATACCATATTTCTCATAAGAAGCCCATGGAAATCAAAAGGAACTGGAATGCCATTTTTGAAGTACTGAAAGAAAAATCAACTTTAGAACTATATTAACATATCCAGGGAAATGTCACCTAGGATGAAGGACAAATCAAGACACTGTTAGAGAAGGAATATTACAAGAATTTGTTGCCAATAGACTTAAGCTTTCACATTACTATTTATTTCTCATGCAGAGAATCCATGTTTTACCATCTCCTTCTAAAGGATTATGTACACAAGGCCTCATTTTTTACTTCCTCCAAACATTTGCCAATGTAAAATATTTTGAACTTCAAAAGACCATCCTTTCTTTAAAGTGGCTTTTGCCACTTTCCTTATTGTTAGAAATGGCTCTGCATTCATTTCTGTATTTAACTATTTTGTGTCCTCTAGGCTACACTTGCAAAGCTTGGAAGAACATGATAGTATTAGTTCACATGTTTATTTATTCAGCAAGATTTAAGGCTTCACAAAATGCCCACACAGTATTAGGTATCAAAGAAATATAGTTGAAATGGAGAAAAAGATCCTGAACTCCAGTAGATAGCGAAAAATTAAAGAAAAATAAAATAAAATGAGATAGCCAGAGAATAATTTGAGGCAATTTAAATGCTTTGCAGTTTTTTCTAGCTGCCAAAAATGGAGTAACAACACTGTAATATATTAGTAGAGAAAATAACAAATCATATTTGTTTTCTGTGATGCATGCATTTTCATTAATTAGTTAAAAAAACAATAACTGGTTATTAGTAATATACAGACTACAAAAATTTTCACTCAAACATTTTTTATCTTCATAACAAATGCTATCTTTTGTTCCAAATACCAGGTTTGTTTCCTTATGCGTCTTCTTTATGTAGTGTTTCAATTCTATGAATTAATTCTGGAAAAGCATAATAAGATAGAATACCTTATTGCCATCTTTTTAGAATTTAAATAATTGATATGTCATAGGAGATACTGTATGGTTAGGTAGTTTTAATTTTCTTTCCCACATATAACATATTTTTTATAATTTGTGCTTCATAGAAAATAACTAGTTTCTATTCTCATTTAATGTATAACAATTTAAAATGCTTATGTTCATTTAAGAAATGTTTTAGACATCTTTTAATTCTAAGAAATGGATTAGATGGAAGTCTCATCATGTTTGATCTTATAGAGTGATGTGGTATTGAGTCTTGTAGAACCATTTCAGTTTATGGCAAAAAGCATCTGACCACAAAGGAAAGGTTCAGATAACACACTCTCAGTCTTTTTAATACATTCTCTCTCCAGTTAAATGCCTAATATTCCCGAAGGTAAATAGTAAAGCACTTTTATCTCTATTTTCAGAAAGCAAACATTTTAGATCTTTAATCTTGAAGACATTGAGCGATTATTTAAACTTCAAACTAAATACCGTACAGCATAGACATTTGAAAAATGTAGCTTCAGCGTGATTTTATCAGAAATTCAGTTTCATTTTTTGGTAATGTTTGGAGATGAATTGTGTTATATATAAAGGCCAATGAAATAAGCAATGTTTGTAGTGAAACCATTTGAAAGAAGGTTTTCTCCTAAATAAATTAACTGATTCTTTATCTTGATTAGGCTTCATTTTTTAATTCCAATAGAAACTTAAGTGGGTGAATTCCACAGACAGTAAGTTCAGATTTTTAAACTTATCTGCTTCTCAAGACATCTGGTTTGGACTAGGTTTGATAAAAATCCAGGGGAAATATTGTGTTCTCTATATTCTAAAAGTTAAACTTTACATAGACCTTTAAGGCCAGAAATACCTTGACATTAAAGCTTTTATTTGGCTGGTAAATTTCAATTTAAGTATCTTCGGATGACTCAACATTTTGTGTTCAAATATGAACCAAAAAAATTATGAGTATTTAAATATATAAAAAGAGTATCCTATTTGAATTGGTTCTAAATCATTATAAATCTGAATTCTTTTAAAAATTGTGTTGACAGTGTGAAAAGGTCTCTTTCATTTTTACTTATCAGTTACATTTAAATGTTAGTTTCCTGAATAGATACTTCAGTGATATTTATGTCAATAAATTGTTATAAGTGGAGGAATTACTTTACATAATTCAATAAAACTATCCAGTGTCTGGAAGAATCTAAATATATACGATTAAACCTGTCAGCTCACATTAAAATGTCTAGAACCATAAAATCTTGGCACAGAGAAGGTGTTGTGGGAAGCCTTCAAATAAGAATGTCTGTGAAAGTTTAACATGTCTAATTGCTTAGCAGAATATAGACAAAATTCCCTGGGAGGACAAAATTCTCCTTTTTGAAACTCCTTGTTTTTGTGTATACTCAGTGGGTTTCAGAGTGAGTAAACTAAGCTAGGAAGTACAGGAGGGCAGGCAGTGTCTACAGTCTTGAATTCCAGAGCTATACATCGGAGACCCTAACATTTGCCATAGAAAAGTTTGGAAGAGAGTGTGTTTTAGGTGAAGGAAAGACAACCTATAACCTCAGCTGCTGCGTTAGTAGAAATTCTACTGTTAGTAGAACTTCGGAAGAGTTAGAATTTGACAGTGAGGAAATATATTCTATCACACACCAACCCACAAATTGATGTTGTTAAATGCTGTTCATCTTAAATTTAATACATTAATATACTTCTAGGCAATTCCATATATACGAGAGATGAGATATTGGGAAGAGTGTGAATTATAAGGCATATCAAACATTGTATTTTAAATTATATTCTTGGTCTTGGATGTCTGCTGTCAAGCACACCTATGTTAGACCACAAAGCAGACAAGGTGAAACAGGATTAACTGTGTTTATACATTTTCTAGCTGTAGTGTTTTTGGCATGTTGCTAAACATCTTTGAACCTCAGTTTCCCACATGGAATAAATATTATCATAATGTTTTCTATACCAAGTTGTTAACGATTAAAGATGATACTTTATATAAGGGAAAACTAGTAAGAACTTAGCACATAAAAGGTAGTTATTGTAATATAATTGATTACTAGTTAGTGATAATATACTTTTTTGAGTTAATTTTTTTTTAATTTCAGCATATTATGGGGGTACAGATGTTTAGGTTACGTATGTTGCCCTTGCCCCCCCATACTTTAATAGCTAATCCCGTCTTCCTATAATTTACTCAGCATAGATCCACCTACTTTGTCAGTCATTCACAGAGAAGCTACTTCATGCATTTATAAGTAGTTCATTTCTCATTTTGTTTTTACACTGTTGGCTCATTTTCTTTCATGGTACTATACAAACTAATGATGTTGAGTGATTTCCTACCATTTGACTGTCTTTTATTTGCCTACTTGAGTTTCTAGTTTTGAAATGTGAGTGAGTCCTACTCAAACTCTTCTTTTTCACACATGGCACTGATACCGTGGGTAAAGTTTAACCTGAATATTTGCTCCATAAAAATCTCCTCTGGGTTTTTGGATAATCCCTTCTAAAAATGATTTAATGTATCATCCCTCCACACCATCATGCTTTCTTGTGCTTCATGCCAAGAATTTATCTCAATTCATTTTGTCATTTATTTCCTTATTCCAGTAAAGATATCTTACTCTTAGTTTGGAAAAGTTCAATGGAAAAATTTATATATGTAATCTTTGGCAAATTCTGATCTTATGGTGGATTTGTTAAAATTTCAGTAAAATGTATCTATCTATCTATATATAATAACCCTAATAATTTTATTTTACAAATAGTAGAGCAGAAAGCCATCTGCAATTCAGGCTTTTAGTATATTAAAGAGAGTAAATTTTTGAATCTAAGAGGGGTAACCTGGGATTAGTAAACATCTATTGTCAACAATTATCTGAGCTTTCAGCAAGAGTGAACTCTGTTTAATGGAGGCACTTGACAGTAGCAATCCATTATAAGTGCTTAAAAAGCAGACATAAGTAAAACAACCTAAACCACATCCATTGTTAATAATCGATGTTTATTCATCATTGGCAACTATTGATTATAGGCTTAAAAGGAAGTTCTTTGTTGATTTACAGACCTTTGCCTTGCATGGACAACTGCAAGCAACATGAACTTAATGGAAGTATGTTACAATTCTTAAAAAATTAAGTAGTCATTAAAGAACAAGGTACAGAGTGAATCCATGTCCTCTTGTGAAATAGAAACAGGTTGTCCTTGAAGAGATGTCATGAAAGAATTCCCTCCAGAATTTTTTTTAAAAACAGTCAGCTATTTTAATGGAGAACTGTTTTATTCTAGAGGTTTTAAATATGTGTATCCTATATTTTATAAATGTAAATTGAAACTGAATTTTATCAATTGTTTGAAAACCCATCATGCTGTTTGAAAGATATTTAGTCCATTTGTTTTGTTCATGACTTCATTCTATGACCTAACAGAGGCCTGTAACAGCCTAATGAAAGAGTGGAGCTAATATAAGGTGATGTCCATGCTTGCTGTGGCCTCTTGATTTGAGAAATTATACAAAGAATGGGAGAAATGAGTTATAAGGGAGAACAAACGAAACAAACAATACTTCTGTGACATATGAAACCCTAATTTGAGGCATAATTTCAATAATTTAATCATATTCTAGTATTGGAGCTATCATCCATTAACTTGGAACACTTGACATGTCACAAAGCCTGTTGTTCCCCATATGTAAAAAAGTGGCATGTTAACAATTATCTTAACTCTCTAATTGCATTTTGTGAATAGTTAAATGACAACACACATGTGGAAGCTAATCGAAAAGTATGAAAATCAAAAGGAATGAAGAATAGAGTGTAATTATTACTTTTCTAGACCTAAGAAAAAGAGGACATGATGGACCATCAAAAATATACGAAGTTTGGTTAAAAGCAATTATAAAAGTGGTTTTAATATCACATAACTATAGTCATCAGTAGTTTCGAATGTCAAGCTGTTGACATAAAGTCTTTGGAGAAATATGAGATAGAATATTTAAACAAAATTGTTTCATTGTCAATAACTTACTCTGTTGGGAACATAAACAAAAGACCAGTAAACTATGTACCCCTTTCTATTATCCATCCCTACTATTTACTATGAGTACATAAAATGTGCGTCATCTTTTAAAAGTGAAAAATTGAGTGTCATACTCTACGTTCGTAATGTCAGCAAGTATATACATCTACCACATATGCACATCCTAAGATACACATTTGTACATGAAAGTATATTTTGTAAGTACAATGGCAGATATCTATAATACTGCTTTCATAAAATTGCAGTACTATGAAAATAAAGAGTTTGAAATGAAAATGATTTCTATTCACATCCTAGCTCTGCTGCTTACTAACAGTTTAATTTTAAATGTTATTTATTACCACTAGTTCAGGGAAACCTAATTTAATTATTGCTAAAAAATAAATAAAAGGATGAAAGTAAAAATATTTAGCATACCTGTCATATAATAATTGTTCAATGGAGATTAGTATTCTTAACAAGTCATCTGTATTTTCTTAAGACTTTCTATATGTACTTGTGATATAGCAACCATTACTTAATAAATAAATCTTCTATTATAGTTTACAGTTTTAAAAACTTTTCTCCCATTTATTTGTCAGAATAACCCTCTTAGAACATTTTTCAATACTGTAAAAGAAAATACAATTCTAACTGGCTTAAACTATGAATGACATTTATTGGCTAAATGATTGAATGTCCAGAGATAGGGTGAGGTTTGGGCCTGGTTTGATCAGGGATCCAGTTTTATTTAGTTAGGACTTATCTTAACTCTGCTCTTCTGTATTTGTCATTTTAGTTCAAGATCATGTGTGTCAACATGGGAAATTGACTTCTTTTCTTCCAGGTTTTATACCTGTATTCATATCATCCAGACAGTTTCCATGTCTCGACAAAATATCAAGTTTATGCTGACAGGCCACCCCTGAAGAATAGAGAAATTCCATCTGGTTGGCCAAGATTTGAACTGCCCGAATAAATCTCTGTGACAGTGGAGATGTCAATGCTCCTATTGACTTAGAATCCAATACAAGAACTGGAGATGGGATGAATCCTATCCAAACCATATGTCTGCTCCATAATGGAATGGATGCTAGGGTAACAATCATAATCCTTCTCTGTAGTATCACGGTACTAGAAGAGAATTTCCAGATTATCAGTGTGATTTTCTTTTTAAAGCTTAGGAAGTTTGAATGAGTTGACTTATTCGAGGTTATGCAAAATTTTTTTCAGTAAAGCTAATTCTGTATTTTATGATTCTGGCTGCAAAGACTGTCAACAATAAAGGTGATTCCTAACTTGTTGGCCCTGTATTATAGGCTCAATGAGAAGTATGGAGCTAATCTAAGATATTTAACAATCTATCTGATTGTCAAACACGATTTATATGGTGAATAAATAAAATAATAACTGTTATCACATATGGATTGTTATCATTAAAATATGCCCTGATTCTTCCCCCCCCCCACTGGGAGTTATTGCAACATGAAATGCACCACTTCAGATGAGATATTTTCAAAATGTTTATGGGAGGTTAATTCCAAGTTGTAATTCTTCTCTCATACACTTTTTTTTTAGTAGTATGAAAGTATATACATTCGATTTGCAAACAAATTATGATGTACTTGTATGTACTATAATTAATTATCAGTTACAATGCCAAGTCCAAATCAATATATCATCTAAATGTTCATGGGGTTGAAAAGAAAATGAAAAGAAATTTGTATGGGTCAGGAATTTATCACTGTGATTAGAATAACACATCAATGAATGTCAAAGAAGACTCATTTTACTAACATTCTTATAAAATATAATTACTCTTTCTTTTTATAAAATAACTAAAAATAGTATAGTAGGTTAATATTTAAATAGTTTAATTTTAAGTATATTAAGCAATTTAAATATATAAAAATATTTGTCAATTTATGCAAGAAATTTATAAAAATAATTTAAAAAATTAAGAAAGCCCAAAATTTGTTCATAATTCAATCAAGGGTTAACTTAACTTTGAACACAAATCTTATTTTATTTAAGAAAAATGATGAGGCCGGGCGCGGTGGCTCACGCCTGTAATCCTAGCACTCTGGGAGGCCGAGGCGGGCGGATCGTTCTGAGCTCAGGAGTTCGAAACCAGCCTGAGCAAGAGCGAGACCCCGTCTCTACCAAAAATAGAAAGAAATTAATTGGACAGCTAAAAATATATATATAGAAAAAAAATTAGCCGGGCATGGTGGCACATGCCTG
>RJWJ010007351.1:0-57793 GCA_004363605.1 Indri indri
GTAAATATTGTTTTCAACTATTAACAGATACATTGGAGATATATTCCTATGTTTTCAATTTCTTTTTAGTCCTTTTAGTGAACTTCATTTCTAATACCACCAAGTGGACTACACAATGCTAGCAGTAGTGGATTAAACTTCTTAATTAAGAGAGAAATTATCTTGTCTTTTTCAGAAAGGAATAATAAATACATATGATAAGATTTCAAATGTGGAGAAGAAATAAAAGACAAGAGAAATATTGGGAAAAGATGAATCCAAGAGTTAAATTATTAGTAATATGCAGAATGCAGGTTGAGTTCCTCTAATTTTATTAGAAGTTTATAGCAAATTTATCTCTGAATTTCCTAACCAACAAAGATATAAATATATTCACAGGAATCAGATAATCTGTTGTAGAAAAAAAAGAACAAAAATTAAACATCTGTTTGCTTAGAAAAATCACAGTTCATATTGATTTCTAAACCTCAGATATATTTTTCAGAGGGGTAGCTGATGAGAGAGACACTCCATGATGGTATGAACAGCATTGTCAACTATATTGTCAAGTAAAAACAATGAGTTTCAGAAATTTTTGTCTAAAACCCTTCAAAGCCAGCTGATGGTTTAATAGCAAAATAAAATTCAGGAAAAAAGAGCTGTACCGACTATCAAAATAATCTAACCCCAAGCCTTGCCTCATAATTTCCTGCTAATATTATTAATTCTAAGAATAGTGTATAGGAGCAGAGTGTGGTTTTCACGATTTTTCTTTGGCATAGGGGGATATGAATTATGACTAATCCGTGTGGTCCTATCATGGATGAACCACATGTCTTAGCACACACACGCGCTGAGCTGGGGCAGACATTCAAAGGAGAGAAAGAGCTTGATGAAAACATTTACCTGAATTTAGCACCTGCCTACCTCCAGCTGTAGGAGGAGCCATAGAAGGACAAAGGGCAAAGGTTTGTCTCTTCAAGCAGTATTTTCAGGAATGTATCAGCGTATCACCCAGGTCTTAGGCTTTATAATTCCATATACTCTTTTGATAAACATGAATATTTCATGCTCTTCTGACAAAATATTTTGATGAAATCTCCTATAAATATTTTTGCTGACCCCTATTTCCCCAAGTTAAAATTCCTCAAGTAGGGTCAAAATGTTATTTAACACAACTACTCTAGGTTTGAAGATTTTTATCAAATTTTAGTTTCCAAAACTTAAAGTTTTTCATCATCTTTTTAAAGTAAGGGTGAGAGGAACCGCTCTCTCAAGCCATTTCAGGTGGAGTTTGGGCAGGATCTTAGCTAGTAACAATTTAGAAGTAGGGTCCCTCTAGGCCAATCTTAATTAGTTTATCTCAATTTTTCTGTTCTCACCAGGAGTTCAGAATTGCTCATAAATGGTATTCCAAAGATAAATATGATCAGGAAATAATTATTTCATTCATTCATTCATTTATTGAACAGAAATTAATTGCGCGCCTCCTAGAGCATTATGTGTACCACAGATTTTGAAGCCAGTATGCCTGTCATTTATGACCTTGGACAAGTTATTAAGCCTTTCTCTATCTTTATTTATTCACTTGCAACATAAAGATAATGATGTTAACTATTTCATAGTTGTAATAAGAGTGAGTCACTGTATGAAAAGTACTCTGAATAGTATTTGGTACATAGTAAAGTGATATTACTACTGTATACCAAGTGGCGGAGATAAAACAATGATGGAGACAGACATTATTCATGTTTCCTAATTTGGGTAGTCATGAGAATGAACCTATTAGATCTCTGACTCCAAGAATCATGAGTGAGTAGCTTCCTCATTGCTATGCTGTAAAACCTGATACCGCTTTTGTGTGGAGGCCTTACGGCTGCTTCCTGCAAACAGCTGAGTGTAGTAGCTACACTAAGGAATCACCATTCCTGGGAGATGGGGAACTCTTCTCACAGGTGACTTTGATTTTAGGACAGATTAGTGGAGGATAGGGGAGTGGGTGTGACAATAAAGAGGTATCATAGTTCTGCGTCTTGAATTCAGTATTGGTTATACAACACTTCACATGCAGTAAAATGATACAGAACTACAAACACATATTGTACCATGCCAATTTCCTCATTTTGATGTACTGTGGTTGAGAGTTACCAACTGGGAAGACTGTCATCAAAAATGGTGGAGTAAGAATCTCTGAAAACTCTCTTCTCCATAAAAATAGTGAGAAAATGGGCAGACATCATCAGAATCTTTTTTTTTTTTTCAGAACTCTGTAAATGAACCAAAGATTTATAGCAATCCAGGGAGAGTTTATTTATGAAAAATTCCTGAATTCATTAAGAACAGTGAGCTTTAGGGTGTTTTGGATAGTCTACTTTCATCCTATTTTCTCTCCTTAGCTCCATGGTAACCATAAAATACAACAGCCTACAATCTCAGTGAAAATGAGCAGTCTGGAAGCCATCAGATGGAACCTCATTCCTGGACAATTATCATTATTTCACCTGCCTGGTAGTTCTCTGGAAGACTCCACTGGCAAGGCTATCTTGTTTTCACTTAGCCCAGAGCTCACAAATTGCAAAAAGATGAATGATGTTGACTACCTTTCATGTGTTTATTAGCTATTTGTCTATCTTTTTGAAGAAATGTCTAATCCAGTCCTTTGCCCATTTTTAACAGAGTTGTTTGTCTTTTTATTGTTGAATTGTATGAGTTCTTCGTATAGTCTGTAGATGAAATCTTTTTCATATATATGATTTGCAAAGGTACTTATAGTTATGTATCCATGGGACACATTCATTTAAGGACTTGGAAAAAAATCAATTCCAAGAGGCAGCAATCTGGTAAAGAATCTATTTCTATGTACTGTTTGTGTCACAATATTATTTTTAATGTTATAGAATAATAAATCTGACTTAGGTGAAATTGTGAAGCACTTTCAATTTCTCTGTTTCCAGACCCGGTATCTCTCACCACTTGAAGGGAACTAGCTAGGAAGGGACCCGTGGGGAAAAAAGCCATAGAGACTCAGGGGGTGAAGCATTCATTTTCTCTCTCCGGTATTATTGTGATGGTCGTTAGACATTTCTTCTTGCCTCCAGTATTTCTCACATTCAGTCTATCCTACACACAAAATTGCCTCTTTCCAGGACACTGGAACTTCCCTAAACTAGCCATTGGAGGCCATGTGGTGGTCTCTAAGCACTGGACTGTAAAGGCAAAAGTCAGAGATGTCTACGTAGCAACTTGTATTATAAAAGGGTCCTAGCATGCAAATCCCAGGACATGACGTGCAGGTGCGCATGCTCACACTCACACACACACGTGCGCGCGCGCACACACACACACACACACACACGGAGTCTTATTAGCTTGGGTTTCCTCAGAAGAAGATTCGGAGATGAAAATTCAAATGCAGGTAGGAGGTGCAGAGAACGCCAACAGAAAGTGGGAAAGTGATATAGGAAAAACAGATAATAAAGAGTATATTAACCCAAAAGTTACTACTGTACATAACTGGAGTTTATCCACTATGGAACTTTGAGACACAGGTGCAAAATTGAATGTCTCAGAATTAGTACAGCTGAGGTCCAAATTGGCTGTAATATATTTATGCCAAATTTTGAGAGCCCTCTATTGATGGCTGCTCTCTTGCTTGCTTGATCCTGGTTAAATGAGAATAAACGGTAGGTCTTATATATGTATATAAAAACTCTCTGGGCTCCATGAAGATAAAAAACCCAATTTTAACTGTATCACATTCAAAAATCCGCTGAATTGAGTCATGACAATTTATATTCTCAACAACATCACTAGGACCTCAATTTCTCTGCCACTCTCATCCTTTGCCATGATGTTGGCTTCATGTAGTAGCAAGACGATGGGAGCAGCCGCATTCCTCACATTTAGCAAGACTCATAGATTGGCTTTAAGATCATCAGTCTACTCTAAAGTAGTGATACCGTGTTCAAGGTACTGTGGGGAAAAGGAAGAATCAAGAAAGTTCTACAGAGAAGATGATATTAAACCAAGAAGAAGAAAAAAATCTGTGTTTGGACAAATCTCCTAAGGAGCAAAGGAAGGAAGAAGGAGAAAACGCATTTCAAGTAGAAGGAACAGCATGTGGAAAAGCCTAGAAAGATGAACGGATATAGCTTCTCTAGATAAGTGTAGTTTGACTTGGCTAGAATCTCAGGATTCAAAAATCAAAGAGCACCGAAAGATTAAAAAATTGCTTGAAGCCAAATTGTGAAAGCCTTATTTATGTTTTTCTAAGGAGTTTATACTTTAACTTATTGGTATTAGGATTCACTGAAGGGTTTTTAACAGTGAGGTGAGATGACAAGATAAAAATTCAGGCATGCTGGGAATCAAAATAGATTCCTTAATACCAGTCATAATGAAGTATTATACAATAGGATCCATCTATGCTAAAGTCTAGCTATAGCATGGATAAATGTATCTCCTCATTCCTAGTTGCTCCCTCCTCCATATACATGGTGGGAACTAGTCTACTGAACACACACACATTCTCTCTTAAAGCATTACTTATAACTGGTCATTTTATTCAAATGCTACTCATTTCAGCTGGTCCAAAATAATACTAAGAAAAAATTCTCATACTATGAACGTTGCTATCTGGCAAAACTGAGAGATATCTATTTTTTATGTGGTTGGATTTATTTCTGATTTGAATTGCCCCTGCTGCAAGAAAGTGAACGCCGAACTAAATCCCTGCCATGCAGTATGAACCGCGGCCACTAGAGGGCAAGCTTACTGCATGTTGTGATGAGCTACCACACAGCTGCTTCATTCAATTCAGCGTGTTTGAGCATCAAAGGTGACCTCAGCGGAGGTTAGAGGGAGCCCATTACTGCAAAAGGAGAGGTCAGTCTATCAAGTGAAAGAGGTGAAATATCATTTGATTCACTTTGAAGTCAAGCTGACCAATTATACCCATCAAAGCCCAAAGGAAATGAAAACCAGAAAGGGAAAGAAAATCACTTTGATGGAGACAAGCTCTAGAGGAAAGAGAGGGGTGGGAGTCAGGTTAAGCAATTTTACCTTTACGTGAGACAGGTGGGGGCATATTTCAAACACATTTGAATTGGCTATTGAAAATGTGGTCTAATCTGGTGCATTCCTGACAGAAATAGAATGAGGTGGGTGTTGTTTTAACTGAAAATAATGGTTAACCTATTGCTGAAATATAACTCCTTAGGGAATGTCCATCTTATGGGAACTTATTCCTTTGGAAACTGATCCCTGTTTGAATATAATTATGACTATTCTAAGATTGCCTGTATGGAAACAGCCTAATTTCATATTAAAGTCTTGGTGTTTTCTGGAAGGGGCTAAAAGTTATACAAATATCAATTTTCCTTATAAAAATGAAGCCACAGTTTCTTAAAAGGGTGGTCTTCCTGCTTCAGACTCACCAGCGATAGTTGCTTAAATGTTAATTCCTAACGTTTTATTCCAGATCTTCCTATTCAGAATTTTTAAGGTAGAGTCTAGGCATCTGCATTTTTCACAAGAGCCTTAGGTGATTCTTTTCATATGCAATGATATTTGAGGACAAAGAAGTGTGATATCATTTGGGATACCTGCATGATACCTGTGTGAGACCTTTTTGTTGGGTCAGCCTCCAGAGTGCAGCCAAGGGTTATCTGCTTGCTCATACATAAATACACATTTTAAAAAAATAAAGGAGGTAAGTCCTCCCTTGTGTGGAACACCTGTATTTGTTTATAAAGTCTGATAAGCATTGTGTGTATATTACTGTATTTTAATATCCCCTAATCCGTTGAAGAAGATACTGTTATTCCCTTGTACAAATGACAGCGAATACAGCTTCAGAGAGGTTAAGTGACTAACCCCAAATCACAAATTTAGAAAACAACCAAACCAGATTAAAAGCAAAATCTATTTAATACCAAAGTCCCTTAGATAAAAAGGAGAAGAAAAGGGGTATTATTCAAGCATTTATATGCTTCTATGTATTTCCTTATTACATATTAATCCTCGGTTATTGGACTAGATCTCAGTCGCCTCCGTAGCGACTTAAAATCTGCTATACTAGAACATTCACCTTCTATCCTGAGATGTGACCTTCAGAGTTGCATAGGCAAGAAGCTAATCTCTGACTGACAACATGACTTTAGAAAAAAACATTCATTCCTTCCTCCAACCTGAAAGGAGGACGGGGAGTTCATAATGGTCTCCCCTTGGAAAAAAAAATCCATTTTTAATGATTGCTTTGGTTAACAGATGTGTATAGGATTTTATAAACTATAGGCCTCAGCATTTAAAGTCAAAGAAGGTCAGGCACTTCATCTCTACCAAAAATAAAGTGAATAAAAATCATGGAAACATTATTGAAGATTTTTTAGGGTTCTCTAGAGAATCATATTTCACACTAGCAAGAGTGTAGTCATGAAATATTGTAGCATAAAAATGAAATATGGCTTTATTTTCTCTTCCTTTTAGTAGAGTTAGCCATTCCCATTAAATAAAGAAAACATTTTTTGGTAAATTGTATTTCATTTCAGCAGCATGTATCCAAATATGTCGACTTAGAGATCAAATCCAGATTTCCGTTTCTTTTATATATAATGCCGATCAGCCTCACAAATATGTGAATAAGCCAACAGAAACACACTCAAAATTAACCCTTAAAATCAAAGAATTTACAGAAAATTTCTCTGAAATCCATGACAATGTTAATAGGGGCAAAGACAAATTAGAGTATTTTCAGGTAGTCTTTTTAATTTTTAGATTATGAAACTTATATTTTTATAAAGAATGAATTAACACATATTCATTTAAACTAAAAATTACGTTTCTTCCTTTCTCTACTCCTGCATCCCTCCTTCCTAACCAGAGCTCACGGTTTGTTGTATTTTCTTATGTATCTATATCAGTAAGTCAGTAGTTGAAGAAGGGTAGACAGACAGGAGGGTAAGAAGACACATAAATAAGATCTTTTTTAAAAATTAAAAATACTATATTACTCAAGTGCCTCTGCTACTTTATTTGAATTTACAGTTTCAAATCGCAAAAGGATAAGCAAAAGTATCACAGAGTCACCAGCAGATGGCACTGTATATCACTTTTATATGGCCACTTTAGATTCATGGATTACTCGATTTATGTTCGGAGTTTGGGGATGGAGCATGTTCATAATATCAGTCATGTCAATACCATGGATTTACTTCCTTGATGTCACATTAGGCAAAATTATGCTGCAGCAATAACATATCACTCTAAAGTCCCAGTGGCTTACAACAAAGGTTTATTCTCACTCGCGTTGTGCAGCCAACGGCAGTGGGTCGCTTCTCTGTTCTGGCATTATTTGTATTATTGAAAATCAGAGACAACGTAAATGTACACAAGTAAATTATGATGCATTTATATTATGAATATTATGAACCATTCAAAAGCAAGTGAAAGATGCTGCAGATTGTATTATTTTTAAAATTGTATAATTTGTATATTATTAAAAATATTCACTCTCCCTCCTTATACACATCAGACCTATTGATGTCAAGCTTGACCAAAGAACTTAAATAGGGCAATAAAATATGGGCAGAAAATATTTTCATTGTCTACCACTTTTCAACTGAAAAGCGTTTTTTTCTTCCACTGTTTTTTTTTCCCTTCTGCTAAAAGACAAGCAATGTCCTAGACAGTATGTATCCCATAAATCTGTTCTCACAGTGGATAATTGTTTTGCCATTTGTAACATGGATAATACCAAAAATAACACTATTACTGCTTAGTATGAAGCTCGACATCATGAATTAGTAGATCCTACATAGAATATGATTTTTCTTCCCTTACAGTCTACATCCTTGGATTGTAGAATCCTTGCAGGTGGATTTAGATCAGCACCATCTCAACCAAAACAACAACAACAAAAAACATATGAAACCACAGCTGACCCTTGAACAACACAGGGCTTAGGGACACCTGGACCCCCTGCGCAGTCAAAAAATCATGTACAACTTTTGACTTTCCAAAAACTTAAATACTAATAGCCTTAAATACTAATAGGCTGATCAGAGGCCTTACCAATAACATAAATAGTTTATTAACATATTTTATGTTATGTATAGTATACACTGTATTCTTACAATAGAGTACACTAGAGGAAATAAACTGCTATTACAAATAAGGGAGAGAAACTATATCAACTATGCAAAAAGTGGAAGAGGATCAACATAACTGTCTTCATCCTCATTGTTTTGGCTGAGTAGGCTGAGGAGGAAGAAGAGGAGAGGAAGGGTCTTGCTGGCACAGGTGTGGCAGGGGCCAAGGAGGTGGAGGAGGTGGAAGGGAGGGTAGTAGAGGCAGGCACACTTGGTGTGACTTTATGGAAATACATCATAATTCCTGTTTGACTTTTTGCCTTTCCATTTCTCTAAGAATGTTTCCATATGGAACCGATCCTTCTTCCACCATTTGCTTTACTTTCAGTGCCCGTGTCATAGAAGGAGCCATATCATAGAAAAAATCATAAGTAATCTTAAATAATAGAAAAGCTTCTGGAAGATTGTCTAATGTCAATTTGTTTTCTGGCACTGCTTCTTCTACATTTCTTCCTCATCTTCGGGCACTGGTTTGGAAGCTCTCAGTTCCATCAAGTGATTTTCTGTTAATTCCTCTGGTGTGGTGTCTATTAGCTTTTGAATTTTTCCAAAATTCATGTCTTGAAACCTTTCAACCTTCACCTTTTTTTGCCATATACACAATCTCTTTCATGATTTCCTTGATCGGCTCTATTGTAAATCCTTTGAAAACATGCACAACATCTGGACACAGTTTTCTCCAGCAGAAATTATTGTTTGAAGGCTGATGGCTTTCATGGCTTTTTCTATAGCAGTGATGTCATCTTCAATGGTGTAATTCTTCCAGACTCTCATAATGTTGTCTCTGCTGGGGTTCTTTTCCATGGTATTGTCAATGCTTTCCATACAGAGCCACATGTAATGAGCCTTAAAAGTGCTTATGACCCCTGATCTAGAGGCTGAGTTAGAGATGTTGTGTTTGGGGTGTTTGGGGGCACCTAGACGACTTTGATGCCTTTGGTGTTGAACTCATGGGTCTCACGGTGGTCAGGGGCATTGTCCCATATTAAAAGAACTTTCAAAAGAAGTCCCTTACTGGCAAGGTACTTCCTGACTTCGGGGACAAAGCATTGATGAAAACATGCCATAAAAGGGTTCTGATTGTCTAGGCCTTCTTCTTGTACAACCAAAAGACTGGCACTTCATGTTTATTTTTTTCCTTCGAGGCTCTGGGGTTTGCAGCTTACATGAAAGCAGTCCTGATCATAAACCCAACTGCATTCATGCAAGACAGTATAGAGTTACCTAATTCTTTTCTGCCTTAAATACTGGTGCTTATTTGTCTTCCTTACTAATAAACATCCTTTGTGGCATTTTTTTTTTTCCAGAATAGGGCACTTTCAGCGGCATTAAAAACCTTTTTAGGCAGATGTCCTTTCTCCTCAATGACTTTCTTCATGGCATTTGGAAACTCGTCTACTGCTTCCTGATTAGCAGAAACTGCTGCTCCTGTTCTCTTGACATTTTTTTTTTTTAAGCCAAACTTCTTTCTAAAATTATTAAACCGTCCTTTGCTGTCATTTAAATTCTTCAGCTTCAGATTCTTCACCTTCCTTTTGCTTTATGTTGTCATGGAATAACCAGTTTTTCTTGAATCACAGAGTGTATAGGTGCCTTTCTTACAGAAATCGTGCACCTATAAAAGCTGCATTTTCAATATGAGTTAAAAAGGTAATTAACAAAAGTGCAAGGTTTTTGTGTCTGCTGGTGTCTGCTTCATGAATTTTCTTTTTTAAAACATTTTTACAATGGTCCTTACCCTGGATTCATTAATCTTGAAATGGCAGACAACCACAGCAGCAGACCTCCATCTATGGTACGTATATATTAAGCAATTCAACTTTTTCTTGTCATATCAAGACTTTTCTCTGCTTCTTGGGAGCACTTCCAGCATCAACGTTGTCACTGTTTATGGGTTCCATGGTGTTATTCACTGTTTACAGTATTACACTAAACATGATGAAAAATATGCAAGAACTGTGATAGATCACTTTTTACTACAATACACAATTTTCTGGAGAGTTGAACTGCTTACTGGGAGATGATTAGCATCACACAGCATTTAAAGAGGATACTCGCAACCATGAGCTCACTGTAATCACAACAGGCCATGGCTACAAAGTTATTACACTAGTACAGTATGTGCTACAGTTACTTTTATGCAGTTATACTTTAATACTGCATCTTTACATTAGTTTGCATTTCTCTCCACTGTGAATGGTGCCATGTATAGTCTGTGTTTGTATGCGTAAGCTTTGATAAATTTTAACTTTTTATGACATATTTGTGTATATTTTATGGTAGTAAATGATACAGTACATTACTATTTACATATATTTTATGCATTTGTGATGTACCTAAACTTTTAATTTTTTTTCCAATTTTTCTAGGCTATGCAGTTCATCTGTGAGTTTTTCAAATTGTCACAAATCTAAAAATTTTTCCTAAGATATTTATTTTTAAAAAATTATGTATATGTGAACCCACACAGTTCAAAACCCATGTTGTTCAAGAGTCAACTGTAATCGAATTTGAGTCCAAACTATGAAATATATCAGTTTCCCAAAGGTGTTATTTAATTGAAACTAGGAAAAGACTTTAAGATTGCAGATATGGTTCACTCAGATATCAGCTAGGCCAACGTCAAGTTTATCACCCTATCCCTCTCTCAGCACCACTTTTTATTTAGCCCTAGTTTAATGGAAATAGCATGGGTTTTGTGAATAGAAGTAATTGAAGTAACACTGAAGGTTTGTAACATAAAGCTCTGAAGCAAAGGTCGATGACTTAACATTTCTTACTGTTAGTTTCTCCATCTATAAAACATGGTTAATAATTTCTACCTTTCAAGGTTTTGTGAGAATTAAATGAGATAAAGGTACAAATATCCAGGGCAGATTATGTGCTTAATACTTAATATTGCCACTAGCCCTTTGTAACTTATTTATCTAGAGCTTTGGAAGCATATTCATATTTCAGTATTGCCCAGAAATTTTCAGTTATACAAATTACTGTCCTAGGCTGAAAGAATATTTACTTTCAAATAATTTTAGAAGGAAAGGAATATAAAATTGTACATTGAAATCTCAAAGTAGCATCATAATCTTTTAAGTTTGTGAGTTTATAGTGTTTCTAAAAATCTACTAAATTTCTCCATTCAAGTAGTGACATTATACTCTAAATTACTAATAGTACCAGAATCAAAGAAGGATGGTAGAGCAGTGAAAGATCATGAAGAATCAGTAGAAAGACCTTGGAGAGAGAGAGAAAAAAAAAAAGAAATGAGAATACTAAGACATCACAGGCACATATTTTTTCCCCTGGATAACATTCACCAAATCATAGTTTCTCTTATATAACTCACATTTATTGAATTTTTGAAAATATCCTTTTGGTTGTGATTTTTCTCAGTAACGGATATTTGGACATAAAAATAAGCACTATGTCAAGACTCCATAACTTCTAGCTATTTGCCAGCAGGTGCAAATACACCTCCCAGAAGATATATCTGCTTCAAAGTAGGGAAGAAGTAGGAAAAAGCGACCTGCTTGTCTCAGGCTGGTTTATGTGAATTCTACTTATGTAAACATGTTTCTCACTGCAATCACTGGAACAGCATCTTTCATGCTCTTTCTATAATGCATTCTCACTCTCTTGAAAATTATATCCCACTGTTGCAATTATCCACTAAAAACTGCAATTCCGTCACTAAGAAAATAAAATCCAAGGTCCTTAGCTTGTTCTACAAATCCCACCATGACCTGGCCCCTACCCAGCTACCTAAGATTTTCTCTTGCCCCTTCGTCTGTCCCACCTCCTGCTGCTCCTCTTCAGGACACACTCCAGTTGTGTTGAACTAACAGGAGTTTCCTGAACACATCTCTCTTTTCCAGAGACTTTTTTTCTTTCTTCCCCTAGTTTATGCTTATGAATTTTTTCACAATTCATTTCAAATGCCCTCTCCTAAAAGTCTTTTCTGACCTTGCTTCATTTGCATTTGTCCCTCTATGTGTACAAAGTGTCTTTTTTATATGTCAAGCAGAATATTTAGCAACTTGTAAAGTAGCTGCCTACCCAATAGATTATAAATCCTTGGAGGAAAGGTCTATATCTTTCTCATTTCCTATATCCAAATATAGCTCAATTCTTGGCAAATAGAGAATCCCCAATAATTGTTTGATGAATAATGAATTTGTAATATATTTCTAAGTGACCTGATTTTCTAACTCCTATTTCTTGCCTGCTTTGAAATTGCTGGGAGAGAGAATGTCAAGAAAATACTGTCCTCTACTTAAGCACTAAAGAATGAGGAGGATTTTGAGTAGAAAAAGAGGGAGATTTCAAGCATAGAATGAAAGTATATGCTAAAGCAAAATACTAAAACATAGATTCCAGGAGAAGAGAGCAGTGGAAGATTTGGGCAGGCTAATAGTAGATGATACAGTTAGATTTAAAAGATGGGGTCATTTTAGTAGATTGTCTTCAGTCCCAGATTGAGAAGTTTACATATTGTCCTCAGGTCATCTAGGAATTGTTAAATTATTTTGCAAAAGTGAGTAATTTGATCAAAGATGAATCTTCCAGTACATGGAGAGCACATTAGAGTAGAGAGTCTAGAACAAGGAGGCTAATCACAGAAGACAGGAAGATGATATGTTTCAAAATTAAAAACAAAAGAAAAATGCAAGCTGACAATTCTTGAGTATTTACGATAGACTTTATTTGGACTATCTTTTTTTGGTAAGATCCACTTGTTGGTAGTTTGGTTTCTTCTGAGGCCTCTCTCCTTGGCTTGTAGAGGGCTGTTTCCTTCCTATGTCTCCCTCCATATGGCCTTTCCTCCCTGTGTGTGTCTATATCCTAATCTCTTCTTACAGGGACACCAGTCATGTTGGATTAGGGCCTACCCTAATTACTTCACTTTGACTTAACTACCCATTTTAAAACCCTATCTTTAGGTCACATTCTGAGGTACTGGGGACTAGGATTTCAACATGTAAATTTTTTGGGGGGAGGGCACAATTTATCTCATAACAACTGTCAAACACTAAAGGGTAGCAGCGCATGAATTTGAATCGTGTGCTGAAGAACACCTCTTTCTTCCATGCGTTGTAGAACTGGATGATGCCTGTGAGGGGGTGGAGAGAACTGAGCTGCCAGGTGTTGGAGAAGGCAATGAGGACAAGTCAAAGTTAAAGAAACACCCAAGCCTTTAATCTTTTACTGCAATAGCATTAATATATCAAGAGGCTAAGCTGGAGAAAGCACTGGCTCCCCTCATTCCCTTTTCCCCCGTGGAATAGCACTGGTGTAGGGTCAGCTGAATCAGCACAGATTTGGGGGGAGATTACCTCAGTTCTGAGAGAGCCCCGATAGAGAGTGGAGACGGAATAGACGGAGGGGCCGGCAGTGGAAATGACTGAGTACTGAGTCAGAGTGAAGAAAATGTATCTTCAAGGTTTCCCCTTCTTCACCCCCCAGGAAGGAGGCCTGGGCAGAGGCACCTGAGGACGGCCTCTGCCAAAGGCCTCTGATCAAGAAGACTCTTACTGGAGCTGCCTGTCCTAGGCATGCAGATTATACACAAAAGCATGGCCAGCGTGGAGGATAGAGGGAGCTGAGTCCTCGACTGCCACTTTCTTCGAGACTGTGCTGTATAGGCTGCTCACTAAGTCTTGTTTGTGGACTGCAGTGTCCTCTGGTGAGTCTTGTCAGGTCTTTTGTAATTGCTATGATTGGGCCTGAAAGATCACACATAGGTTTTGATCAGGATCCAGACTCCTCAATAATTGGATATCTAAGAATATTTAAGCAACCTACCGTAAGTCTCTGAGTCTGTGAGTTGTGGGAAATGTCATATTTATACTTGTGGAATAATTTTCCCTCTGAGGTGCTTTGAGTAGGTCATCATTTCAGTTGTGAGCTCATCACATTGTTTCAGTGGCTTATTCTAACTCCTTTCTAGGTCTATTGAGACTGCACTCTGGTGAGTCTGACAGTGGGGAAAATCACGGTATCAGTGAAATCATACAGGACAGGCTCCTGCTCAGCTTCATGTAGCTCAGCATTTGCGGTTGCATTGTTGTAGAATTAGGAGACTTGTCACTTCTTTGGCAGCCAACAGAGACAACAAACATTCTTTTCACATCATCAGTTTTATCAATCTCTTCTCACTGTAGATGATATTTTTAAAACTCAAAAGGCAGTATTATCTTAAAATGTCAAGGCTGGGGACCATAAAGAAATGCAAGGAAACTGGCAAATTTAAGTGGTGCTTACTTGCACAATATATCTGACTTATCTATTGCTGAATTTAAAAAGAAATTTTCAGTCTGTACTTTCAAAAGAAGACAACGCTATGGAAATGTTTATGATTGTCCTTAATAGATGCTTCAAATTCTCCTAGCTAATGATACTTTCAAAGTCATTGAAAAAACATGAGAAAAGGAATTTTTGCAGAATTGTCTACTGAACTAGGGATGAACAAAAGGAAATTGATAATGCAGATAAATACTA
Source organism: Indri indri (assembly GCA_004363605.1). Classification (NCBI taxonomy): domain Eukaryota; kingdom Metazoa; phylum Chordata; class Mammalia; order Primates; family Indriidae; genus Indri; species Indri indri. The sequence continues at coordinate 14,622 of RJWJ010007351.1, forward strand.
TTTCAGAAATATGTTTTCCTTAATATTCATATAATATACAAGACTCTCTTAATAGGAATCTTGTATTGAATGAAAGGCTTGCCATGTAATATGAATTATTAGTGATCAATTTCTGGCATAAAATTTTAGGTAACATTAAGCATTTAGGATTTTAAGATGTCACCTCAACTATTCCTCATACATGCTCTCAAAGAGAATGCTTATAGTGGCTTTTGAGAGTGATAGAAAAATCCAAAATAAATTTAGTTTGAACCATTGCAGTACTTTGTGTATGAAGGTGGTTCTCATACATGCTCAACTTGGACTTTCTATATAAAAGTCTTTTTGAAATACTTACCACTGACCACTCTGTACTTAGAAATATTTACATTTGACATGTGAGTCAACTTTTAATTGCTTAGATTTAAACTCTGTAACTGCTGGAATTATATGTACTGTCTGGCATATAATGGGTGCCCAATAAATAGTGTTAAAGTCAATGAATGAATGTATTCTAATTAAAAAACCCTTAAAATCTGAGTCACAGGACTCATAGGAAAAAGGGCAAGTGATGAATGAGATGAATGACAGAGGGAGAGATTTCCAAGAAACTGAACGTTGGGTATGAGCAAATTTGAAATTACTTTATTTTCTAAAGGTGAGAGACTGCAGAGTTAGATGAAAAAAATTCCTCTTAGATAATTCACAGAGGGATTTGATAAGTCCCAGCTGTAAACATCAAGTTATAAAACTGTATTGGATGATGAATTTCATTCCAGAGATGAGAAACAGAGTACCTTTGAAATGCCTTCCTTATTCCCCAAAAGGATTCCAGCAAAGATGGGATGACATTGACAGGATTTCCCCCTCCGTTGTGCCCTTGTGCAGCTTGCAAAGTAGGCTACTCAGTTGGAATTAAAGGGTTACTTGACATTTATTACATTCACCATTGGCATCCTTTGATTTGTAACCGTTTCTCTTCTAGGCTTTTTAGATTTATAATTTGTCATGCACCCCACTCGGGATAAAAGCTGCCCTATATGAATTTCTGCTCTCCACCTGAGCTTTGAGAAATGGCCCTATGTTTTAGGGTATTTGACGACCAGAGAATTCAGGTATTGAGCTGCTATCATTTGTGCTAGAAAGGATTACTAAGAATGGAAGGAAATCTCTGCCCAAGGATATAATGCTTCTCATAAAATCTGTGTCTAGAGGAGGAAGTGTGATTACAGATACTGGTGTTGCTAATGGTGTGTGTGTGTGTGTGTGTGTGTGTGTGTGTGTGTGTGTGCAGTATTTATTTCTTCTGGGATTTTTTCATTAAACTGTTTCAGTAGTGCTGAGACCATGTTTTATCTTTTTTATCATTGTATACTCTATGCGTGATGCAGAGAGGACACAAAACAATATTTGCTGAATCAAGGAATTATATTAATGCAGAACCTACTACATACCAAACTAAGCATTGATAATAAGGAGATGAAATAGCTAGTATCTGTCCTCAAGGAGCTCTGAAGATAATGGAGGAAATAGGTTATTGTGCCAGATGATAACCCGACTAGTTCTGCTAAATATCCAGGTGCTAAAGCAGCGTGAAGAAAGACCATTGAATTTAGATCAATAGCAGTGAATGAGATCAAAGATTTTGAACAGGGGATGATGCTAAAGTTAATTCTTTCTTTTTTGAAGGAAAAGTGGGAATTAGCCATGTAAAAATGAAGTAATGATTAACCTTGACAGAAAAATGTATGTGAATGTAGAAAAAATGTCACATTAGTACATGTTTGAGTATAGCTTGGTGGGAAGCGAGTCTCCTTTTCTTTTTACCTTCTTTTTCTTCTTGATTTTCTCCTGTTTTTCTGCTTGATTTCATTGTTAACACTGAAACCACCAACTCCTGTGTATATTATCTCCAAAAGAGAATTCAATTACTAAATGAGTGTTTTGGGCCAATTGTTGCTCCCCCAAATTCACATGTTGAAGACTTAATGCCCATTACCTCAAAACGTGACCGTATTTGGAGACAGGGTCTTTAAAGAGGTAATTAAATTAAATGAAGTCATTAGAATGGGCCCTAATCCAATATGCTTAGTGTCCCTATAAAAAGCGGAAATTAGGATACAGACACACATAGCAATGGCCATGTGAGGACTCAGGGAAGATCTGACCATCTACAAGCCAAAGAGAGAGGCTTCAGAAAAAAAACAACCCTGCTGACACCTTGATCTTGGACTTCTCATCTCCAGAACTGTGAGAAAATCAATTTCTCTTATTAAAGCCACCCAGTCTGTGGTAATTTGTTATGGAAGCCCTAGAAGACTAATATAATGAGTAATATTATAACTGCCCCTCCTCTATTGGCATAAAAGATAAAGTTTCTCACATGAAAATTATTAAAACAAAGATCCTTCCTTTACTACCTTATATTATAAAAATAGAACTAGAACAGTTGGCACATTAGCTTCCCCTGGATCTTGGTATTGTCTTTAATAGTTGTGTGTTTCCCTGGATTTCTTTCAGGGATTATCTGGTGTCAAATTTTTACCTAAGCACATTGTTTGATAATATTCGTGCTAGTTTTTCCAAGCAAGGATACCTTATCAAGCTTCATAATCAGTTCATTGATTCAATTATAGTTACTGAATAAATTGGAGTTATATGTTCTGGTTTTATTTACTTATTTATTTATTTATTTTGAGACAAAGTCTTACTCTGTGGCCCTGGCTACAGTGCAGTGGTGTCGTCATAGCTCACAGCAACCTCAAACTCCTGGGCTTAAGTGTTCCTCCTGCCTCAGCTTCCCAAGTAGCTGGGACTATTTTTCTATTTTTTTATGGAGATGGTGTCTCACTCTTGCTCAGGGTGGTCTTGAACTCTTGGCCTCAAGCAATACTCCTGACTTGGCCTTCCAGAGTGTTAGGATTACAGACATGAGCCACTGCGCCCGGCCCGTGTTCTAGTTTTATTTCCTAGAAATATTACAAAATCTACTGAGCTACATTTCCTTGAATAACCTGCAGAATCTTCCAAGAAATCTATTCTTACTACTTCAGTCCACATGACCCCCTTCTTGGGTTGAAGGAAATAGTGTATATAGCACTTCACAGGATAGAACCAAGAGTATTTACATTCAGCCTTTTTAATTATGGTAAATATGAAACTAAATGTGATTCTATGGAACTAAATGTGACTGCTTATCATCAATAAAATAAACCTGATATTCTGGAATCATGAAGTAATATTTGTTATGGCTGAATTTAGGTCTTTGACAGGGCAAAGAGCTGTATTAGTCATTAGAGGAATCAAATGTTACTCATGTGTCCATTCATTACTTTGATTTTCATTTGCTATTATTTCAATTTCCACAGACCTTCCAGTAATCACTGAAATCAATATGGTAGAAATGAATTGTGCAGTCACTGGAGACATTCAGAAAATATGAGATTTTTACAATAATTTAAACCTATACCAAGAAAAATGTTACCCGCTTCTTGCCCATACCTCTAAATTCTCCTCTTCAATAGTTATTAGTCAAGATCCAACCAGGAAAACAAAACAAAACAAAACCCACTATGGTTATTATTAAAAATAAAATAAATTTAAGTCAGTGAACTGAATACTCAGGCTGTAGAAAAGCAGAGAGCTAAACAGGAGATAGTGAAGCTACATAGAGATGAATAACTTGTGGAAGGAACCAATCCTCTTGGAATGGAGCGACAATAGGTTGCATCACTGTCACCGGGAAACAGGGCATGGGATGTGTTGGTAGAACCTGAAAGTATGACAGGCTTGTCAGATGGGGACTGGAACTGAGGGAAGGATGCAGCCCCTGCAGAGAAAGAAAAGGGAAAATCCTCTGGTTTCTCCTTTTCTGCTGCTCTTTGGTCTTTACTTTTGCAGAGGCCTGGAGGCAGAGAAGACTAGTTGACGTGACTCAGAGCAGGATGGGGGATGGATTTGTACATAACTACATATTTGACCATCATTAAAAAAACTTGTGTTCATTTTTATGTGATTAAGATTTATGTTTCGGATGTTGGAGAGTAAAAGTTGGAGAGTAACAGTGAGAGCAGAGGTAAAGAAGTAGCAAGAGAGGAAGCAGGGAGTCAGGAAGGGCTGGCTGGGAGAAAGCTTGAACCTGGAATGAAGAAGGCATGCAACAAGGTGAAAGTAAGTAAAACACTGCAGATGATAATGAGGACACAGTGTTTACATGGCCCATTCATTCACTCACTTATTTATTCAGGAAACATTCAATGAGTGTGTGTTAGTCAATTCAGGCTGTTATAACAGAATAACATAGACTGGGTGGCTTAAACGATAAACATTTATTTTTCATAGTTTTTTGTTTTAATTTTTTTATAGAGATGGGGTCTTGCTGTATTGACCAGGCTGATATTTCCTTTTATAAGGACCATAATCCCATTAATGAGGGTTTTAATTTCATTACCTAGGGACCTCCTGAAGGCCCCATCTCCTAATACCATCACATTGGGGGTTAGGATTTCAACATATGAAATTTTGGGAGACCCAGACATTCAGTCCATAACAGAATACCTATTTTAAGTCCTATGCCACTGAAAGAAAGCAACTATAATAAAATATCAACCACTGTGGTCCTATAGCATAGCCTAATAGGAGAAACTGAACATAAAACATCAATTTTAATGCATACTCCTAAAGGCTGATTGAGATGAGCATAGTTGGTTATTGGGCCTCAGAGAAACAGTGACCGGACAGAATGAAAGTGAAAATGTGCCACTTGACTTTTGTCTTAATGAAATTTAGCTATCTGAAGAAGGATGTTGAGAGGGCGATAGGTTGCTTCAATCAGAGAGAAGAGTACATGCATAAAAATAGAAGTATGAGAAAATATAGAATTTTCACACAATTATAAGAAGTTTGAAATTAATAAAAGTATTCTTGTAGTTCTGGATGTTATAAAAGGCAGTATGGGTCATGTCAAGAAGGATCTTGAGGGCTAAATTCCCTCTTACTGTTTCAGATACTAAGAGTACTGTCACCATCTAGAGCACTTCACAGATTTGAGGCACCTGCAGTCATGGATGATGATGCCGGCCCTTAGACTTGGACAGTTTATTCTAAGTTAAACAGCCTCAAAAACCTCATAACAACTGAGCAGCCTTTTATAACTTGTGCTTATGGTCAGCTTTTTAAGAAAGAGCACACTACACACATTATTCTGGGATCAATAAACATTTGTTGAGTGTTTTTTGAGTCTCTCCTAATATGCTTCCTGTCATGGTCAGAAAACTTTTCAAAGGTATAGCTGATTTTAGGATTGTAAGGGACAAAAACTAGGAACATCTTGACAGAGGGTATGATAAAAGGGGAAGGAAGCAAGGCTGTTCTTCGAATATCTGTGCAACAGATAGCCAGGTACATCATTAATGAAATCATATGAAAATGTTTCTCTTTTAAGGACAAGTAAGAAAAATGGTGAAAGCCATCCTGAAGTGACCTATTAAAATTAAATTGGTTGATCTAGTTTGCAGTGTTCTTTAAAAAGTATTTCTGACCTCTTAGAATAGCCAAAAAGTTAAACTCTCATTTTGTCCATGTCTGTTCCCTGTGGAAGCTTCTCTTCGGACATAGAGAGAAACTTAGGGGGGCTGTTGATAAATTAGGTGATGTGTAGTATTAACGGTTGTGTTGACATATAATTCTTTTAAAAGATAATTTTTTAGAATGTTCTTCTTGGGTTTCTATGCCTTGGTAATTTTCTCCTGAGCAATTTTAAAGAACCTTCCAATTATCAAAGATCTAACAACCAAGCGGAGGCTCTAATAAGGACCTGAAGATCTAAGAAAAGGGAAAATTACTAAGGAAAGTTGGTGCCTTATGTGCATTAAAGTGATGTGAAGCCAGGAAACAAAAAATAGCCCATAAATCATTTCATAAATTTATTTTTTTTAGAGAGAGAGTGTCTTTCTATGTTGCCCAGGCTGGTCTCGAACTCCTGGCCTCAAATGATCCTCCCACCTCAGCCTCCAAAAGTGCTGGCATTACAGGCATGAATGACCAGGTTTACCCCTGGCTGAATTTAGTTTTAAGGATAAAGTGCCTGGTCCTTACTCTTTTTGTACTGGAGGTATTTATCTTGAGGTTAAATGAGCCAGTGCTAGAGTAGGTAAAGGAATAGGCTCTGGAATCAAACACACCTTGATTCAGATCAGGATCTCTTCCTGCGCCCTAGTGTCTAGTTGTTTTTATTGTTCTCCCGCTAAAGTGTTGTTTTGGCTCTCCGACAATCTAGGAACTATTTCATGCTGGGTTCTCTCTTTCTGAAATGTCTATTCACTTATTGTCTGTTCTTGTACTCTACCTTGGCAATACTCACGTGACCTAATGTTTCTAGCATAGCATAAATCACAAAACCTCTTTAAGATTCCAATGTCCTCATTTATAAAATAAAATAATAATTATATTTATATCTCACAGGTGTGCTGTGAAGATCAATTAGATAATATTTATGTAAAAGTGGTTCGTACACTGCAGAGATGGTAATATAAAATACTATCATTCTGGTACCTGCTGGGAAAAGCAGACTCCTGTGCCCATTCAACCCCTGCTCAGTCACATAATAATGGGTCTTGAGCCTGGATTACTCCCTTGTTAAGAGATAGATAACCCACACAGCCCGTGCCATACTTTTTTCACCGGGTGTGGGGATATATTTCCCTGTTTCAGACTCAGTGTGTGTTCCTTTGTTCTGTTTAAGCTTGTACATCGGTGACCCTCAGACAGGCCCCCAGCTTTCAGTATTTCAGACTCCATGGGGATGGGGTGGTGCCTTCAAACCAATTGCCCCCTGTGAGCTGCTGGGGTGACCTGTTAGCCATGAGGAACCAATGCATCCTATTGGAGCTGATCTTGCTCTGTATTTTCTCCACTTAAGTAAAGAGTTCCACTCAGTGCTTGGCTGTGCTGTGTTTCCCTTGGTAACTCTGATGCCAAGATACAAGGGGCAGAAGTGGTTCGAGACCTCTCCCTGAGACCAATAACTAGTGCCCAATGTTCTTCTCAACAGTATCCTTCTATTAATGACTAAATATTATTGTGTATTTCTAACTGTCACTTTTTCTGTTCACCTCGCCTTCCAACTATTTGTGTGTGTATATATACACACATACTCAAACATATACATACAAATAAGAGACATACAAACACACAACTTAGTCGATCTATTTCTGTGTTCAATGATGGTGGAGAGAGTATGTTTATCCCTCAAGAGTCATATAAAAATTCTTGGACTTTGCACTTATTTTATTATCCCAGAACCAAGACCTGTGGCCAGAGAAATGCAAAATGTTGTTCTTAGGGCTGGGTTTCTTGAACTTTTCACTGCAGCAAAAATGGACAATGAAGGTTCAATTTTGGTCAGTGGAGGTTTTAAGTCAATGCAATCCATCTCCATGAATGTGTCACTGTGCAGGAACACTGGGGATGGATGGATGTTGTCAAGATTGACAGCTGCAATGTTTACAGGAGGTAAAGGTTGTCTGTATCTATTTATATTTAACTGATTTGCACCATTTCTTATTCTATAAAGAATATGAACTACCTTAGAAGGGGCATTTGAAGTTTCTGTTGATTTTTGTTTGGACATTGCTATCATGAATAGGCATTGGTTATAGACTGAGCCACGTAGATTTAATATAAATCCAGTGTTTAGTCTTGCATCTTAATACTTCTGTAGGACTCATAATTGATAGGAATGGACTCCTAACAAATCAGAAAGGTCCCAGTGGATTTCCAGTGAGTCACAGGAATTTAACGGAGAATAAGTACTATGAAAAGATGGCGTAAAGAGAAAAGAGGCAGTTATAACTCAGCAAATATGAGGCTCTTAAAGACCTACAGAGTGGCTGTAATCCAGCTTCAAGTTAGACTCTGATCCTGGAAGAAACCCAGCTGGGCCTAGTGGCACATGCCTGCAGTCCCAGCTACTTGGGAGGCCGAGGCAGAAGATCTCTAAAGTCCAGGAGTCAGAGTTTGAGTCCAGCCTGGGTGACATAGTGAGACCACGTTCTCTAAAAAATATATTGAAAAATCAAAAAAAGAAAGTTATCACAGAAGGTTAGTTAATACGTACTTACTCTTGTAAGATACAGAATTTTCTTTGAGTATATATGATATTAACATAGTCTTAAAACCTAATAGAAGTGAGTGCTCTTCTATTGAAGATTGTCACATATGTTGTGTTTGTCTCTGTGCTTAGAGTCTGGCATTTGTTGATAATTCTTGGATTTATTTATCATAGGAAAATGAAAGAAAGCTGTGTGGTTAAAGGTATGGCAACAGGCTGCCCAGCTTGTTTTTTAGTATAAACTATTTCAGTTTAATCATCCCTAATTTCATCAGTAAATACAACAGTTTAGAAGGAAGCACTAGATTTTTTGACATTTTTTTTTTATCTCTCTATTCTTTATAATTTGTCAAAAATGTCACTTATCCAGAGAGGAGTTAGGTCTTAATGGGACAGAATTTTTCTTCTCATTTATCTCTTTCTAAATCAAATAACTTACTAGCAGAATATTGTTTCAGCAACATACAGCTAAAATTCTCCACGTATACTCAATGATGAGGTGGGATCTATCAATCAGTGGGTATAAAAGCTTGCATTTTATGGTACTTTAAAATTTTAAAGTGCTACTATTGATTTCATAACTTTGATGCTCACACTGACTCTAACATAGATAAGAATGTACAGTAGTTTTTAATTTTTTTTTAACAGAATAGAAACTAACTCAAGAGGATTAAATTCTTAGACAAAGTACCAAACCATTAAGTGACAGGGCCAGGATTTAACCACTGGGTGACAACACTGATCAGTGATTGAAAGTATATGTTTCGTAGTCAAGAAACACCTATATTTAATTTAGGTCTCCATTAGTTATTAGTTACACACCCTTTGGTCAGATTGCATTACATCACCAACCCTCCTATAAAAATGGGTATAAAATAACCAACTTCATTAAACATTGAAAAACAAAATGAGATAATTCTGCTAAAAAAAAAATATATGTGTTTTTGTATGCACACTTGTGTACATATATACATATGTGTATGAACCTCTTATTTATATAATGTGTAATAAAAATAAATGACACATGTCTATTTTAACTTTATACTGCCAAACTGTAGAAGTTGAAAAAAAGAGACTGGAGAAATAAAATACCTTAATTGTGTACTTTGTCACAGGGAAAATGGTGTTAGCTGTGTTCACGTACATTATTTCCTGTAGCTCATTAAATTACTGTAAGAGATGTTTTTATTGTCTTAATTTAACAGAATAAGAAACTCATAAGGTGAGACTAATAAGTATATTGCTTATAGAATAAGTATTAAGGCTCTTGGGATTAAGGTAACCAGATCTAACTTGCATAGTAAGTGGTGAAATCAAAGATTGCATTGATAAATAAGGAAAAATGTTGAGTTTTTATCCACTATTTTATCATATGTCTGAAAGACAAATAACTTTATAAATGTAAGCAAAGACATAATTAAGAACTCGAAAAGCCAGAGGAAGGCAATATCCAAGCATTTGGATGAATTTCTTGTATTCAGTGGGGTTTTACTAATCCATTCAACAAGTAAGAGTAGGACCCTCCAGTTTCAGTTCAAACCCCATCATAACCTCTTGAGTTTCAGTACATGATACAGTGTTATCCGGTATGATCTTGAAGCACTAGGACATTTGCCAAAAATTATGGAGTGGCTTCGAGTCAAAGGGATCAGCCTTTTTTGTTCCTACCCTATTAACTTGCAGAGTGCAGGGATTGTACCCAACCTTTTGTTTCCAGGCTTAATGGATTCTTCCTATATTTACCTTGCTTCCTGATGGTCTCCAGTCTCTTACTCACCACTCCCTGCATTAGTGACCCTTCCACTTCTCCTTTTATAACTTGCCATTCACTCAAGAGAAATCATTTCAGAGGCATAGTGGCAGATTACTGAGGTCTATAGTCTGTGACTGGCCTTTTCTAGCCAAGCCTCAGGGGTATTAAACAGGGTTCTGAGGTTGGCGAGCTCCCCTCTAGCACTGGTGTGATTTTGCTAAGCATTGAGAGCATTTTTTTTTTTTATTACAGCTTAGATATGACTGTGGAGCCTCTATATCATCATGACTTAGTTGTTTGTTCCAGGAACATTTTACCTGGGAAAGAGAAATGTATAAACTAATAAATAATTTCCCTGTTGTCTCTAGGAAGTTCTTATTTATCAAGTTATCAGAATCACTAGTTTATTCACCTAGGCAAACAACGTACGTATCAACAATTCATTAATCACGTCTTCTTTCATGACCCTTGCTTTGCTGTGTCCATCAATACTCAACTATTATATCATGAAATTTTCCCATTTTCAATCCATACACTTCTTTAGAAAAAAAAAAAAAAACACCTTAAACCACTTGAGCTTGAATCCTAAAGTTCTATAAATATTCATCCTTCCGTCAAGGGGTGGTGTTCTTTGCTACTAGTATAACTTCAAATAACAGGTTTATGTGGTGATATTTTAAGGTTCAGTGCCTTGCATGATAACTGGATTTGACACACCTGAAGATTGAAATTGGTCCATAGGCCAAGCCAAGTAAAAAAAAAGAGGCATCTCAGCTTTGCGGATGCTCCTAACTCTGTGGAAGTTAGGAGACGCCTCTTCCTGCACACTTCCCAGGAGGTCCACTGTCAAGTGTTATTTCATCAGCCAAACACAGCTCTCTAATCCATGACTATTCCCAGGAGGTCCACTGGCGAGTGCTATTTCATCAGCCAAATATAGCTCTCTGATCCATGACTATAGAGAATCAAACCATTTATAGCTGGTCATCGAATTTTAACATTCAGATAGTACTTAAGAATGCAACTGAATTTAAAAATAAACTGAAAAATGAAAATATATAAGTAGATTTAATGTAGTGAAGGATAAAGGTGTTGCACATCAAGATTGGAAGATGATTTTCATAGAAGACATTCTTGTACAATTTGCTAATGGTTGATGCATATAGGATATCAAAATCCCCTCCCATCTTTTTATATCTCCCTGGTATTCTTAAACCTCCTAACAGGTGTTCTTCTCCAGTGCTGGTTCCTGTTAGGAAGACTTAAGGTAAATTAAAGATGGTTCTATCTGAAAATGTATGGAAAACCTGAAGTAAAGTAGATCGCTAAGATGTCTAACATAAAGCAATAAATGAGCCACACTTAACATGTATAATATAATATCAGCAAAGTTCCAGACACAGTGTATATTTAATCATCACAATGATCTAAAAAGTATCTATGCAGCCTACCAAAGAACAGTGCTAGAGATGGTGGTTCCGGGATTCAAGTCCATCTAAACCCATAGCCCATTTCCCTCTCAGAGCACCACATTAGAGTTGTTCAGGGAAATAATTTCAGACAGAGGAATACAAAATAAAATTAGAAAGACAAAATGCCTTTGTTGCCTGAGGGTAAAATTAAAAGATATTTAACCTAATTGTACCATAAATACCCCAGCAGGTTTCCTAATTAATCTCTCTAAGATACACAGAAAGAGCTGCAAAACTCTAACCTAGCTGTCAGATCATTTCCTCATGGAGGGTGATAGACTGAACACGATGTGGGCTTCAATTTGAATTCGGGATCTATCACTCAATTTGGTCAATTTCTTTAACCTTGAAGTTGTTTCTTCCATCTCTAAAACTGGAATATTGGGGCCAACCTCAAATAGTTGTGCTGAGCACCAAATTAGATAAAAACACCTTGAGGGCACTGTGCAGGAATGCCTGTAATGTGATAACATCTTCCTCCTGTATACTTAGTAACCTGCTGAGCCTCACATAATGTTTAACCCTACATTATTCAATTGGATACAGAGACCCTGCTATTTAGACTGATTACTTTTATTACATCACATTAATATTTGTTTGGTATGTGTTCCTTACAGTCATTCTGTGCTAGAACATAATGTGTCTCAAATTGTTATTTAAAGGGTAGAGAGCCCTTAAAAATAACATAACAAATTCATAATGGTAAATGGAACTCTTTGTATTATCAACAACTAGTAAGACTAATGCCAAGCTTCAAAAAGAACTGAATGTTTACAAAATGCACTTTTTTCTCCGTATGTTAAGTAATAAACTTCTAAAATAATAGCAATGTTGATGATATTTTTGAAGACTTCAGAGAGAGATTTGTAATTTCATTTGGGATAATATGGTCATTTTTATTTTTATTTTTTAATCTTTTTTACAATAAATACCTGGATATCCTTTATTTAGATTCAACCATCGACAACAGGTTGATATATTTGCTTTACCTATAGGTGTGCATACCTGTATGTGTTTTATATATATATGTGTGTGTGTGTGTGTGTGTGTGTGTATTTATTTTTATTTTTTTATGAAGTTTGTATGCATTGGAGTTTTATTTTATTTATTTATTTTTTAAGCATATTACGGGGTTACAAATGTTTAGGTTAAATATATTGCCTTTGTCCCACCCAAGTCAGAGCTTCAAGCGTATCTATCCCACAGACTGTGCATAAAATAGGTTATCTGGCCCAGAGAGTTGATTTCTCTAGCCCTGCTGTTATCCTTTATTTTTTCTCTGTTTTAGGTCATTCTAGTTAGACAGAAAGTAAGCACCCTATACTAGTTCTTAAACTACTTAGGTTCTCTGACCCAAAGAAATGGGCTGTATTGGGCAGCTACAATCTTTACTTTAGTGCACGATTTTAGCCTGCTAATATCTTTCCATTAAATGCTACAAGCACTCATAAGTCACCAGCCTGAAAGGAAACACTCTAGCTTTGTGAATGTCAAAAGTCTGGCTTGTTAAATTTGTTTCTGTATGACTGAATCCACAGAGTAAAACAGAAACCACGGGTTGGCCATATCTTCTAGGATGAAATTGCAGCCTGGAGGGCTTGGTTAGCACTGTGTGCTAATGTTGAGTATGCACTCTTACATTTTGCTAAACTACAATCCCTGGCCCCTATTCAATCTGCTCAGTATTCAGTAGCACAGATACAACAAGCCAATGAGCACTTTGTATCAGAGGCCTTGTCCATGAAACCCAGATTAATTAGGGAGTGGCATGGACTCGTCTCTAATCCAGAGATTTGCCTTCTAACTTTTGGTAACATGAGGTGTGGTGGCATAGTGAATTAGAGATTGGGTTTTCTGGCCTCAGATCCCAACTTTACCATTGACTGACTGTTGGCCCTGGGTAAGACTGTCATTATCTCTTAATTTCAATTACTTCATCTGTAAAGAAAAAGCATTTGACTCATTGATGTCTTAAGGTTATTTCAAACTAAAGCATTCAAATGATCAAAAATGTGTCCAGTAAGTTTTTATTTTTATATAGTTTAGTATATACTCTTCTAGAGTAAAGATTGGTGCAGCAGTTCATTGTGTTTTGTGTGTTGAGGAAGTACTGAGGACTGCAGCAATGGCTTCCACCAGATACAGAGAGGGTTTGCGTTTTGTGGACTGGTCATCATTACTGTGAAGTGTTAACAAGCTCACTGCTTCCTGAATCTCTGTGGCAGACAGACAGCTTTTAGTACAGTATCATTGTCTTGTGTGGAATTTGTCCTTCAATTAACTAAGACCTTACAAGGGAACCTTGTTTTTATACTCTTTGAGTGTTTCTTTTGCAGTGGTCCCCAACCTTTTTGGCACCAGGGACTGATCTTATGGAAGACAATATTTCTATGCATGGGGGGTACAGGGGAGGGATGGTTTTGGGACAATTCAAGTGCATTACATTTGTTGTGCACTTTATTTCTATTATTATTATATTGTAATATATAATGAAATAATTATACAACTCACCGTACCATAGGTTGTGGACCCCTGTTTTACAGTCAGTGACTTATGAGAACCTCTCAGATTATTTAAATGACTTATCAGGGCACTAGCACACTAACATTTTATCTTAAATATGAATTTTCTTCATACTTTAGAAATAGCACAGAAAGCACAAAATAAGTTTTACCTTTCATGAAATGTGGCTTGCTGATCAAGCAGTGAATAAAGGTAAATACAAATGAAGCATGTGTAAATGTATGAGTAGGAGTTTATGTGGGGGTATGTTCAAATATCTATATGCGTCTGTGTGTGAAAACCCTTGGGTAAAATAAATGAGAAAATATAGATTAAATAATTAAGAACACCAAATGGCCAATGTCATTCACTAGAGTGACTCCCTTTTCTAAAGGCAGTGATAAAAATAGCATTCCAAGAAGAGTCTAAAAACTGCTCAACAAATTTAAATACTAGAAAATCATAGAACACAATTCACATGCCTGTTCTCAGGGTTCTCACTGGCCTCATTGTATAAAAGGCTCTGAACTTTTAGTTCAGAAACTGGGGGGGAAATATCTGAAGAGTCAGGGAGATTTCCTGTAAGGATTATAGTACTTCATGGCTGTGCTAACTTGTCAGTATCTCTAGAATTTCTTTTCTTATGATGCTTTGTGTATTTTATTCTCTAGAATCAAATTAAATCAGTAAGTAAAAAAGTGTGTCCTTTAAAAAATGTATTAAATAGTGTGACTTTCTAAGTCTCTATTGGCTAAAATTGAATTTGGTTTTATGAAAACTAAATGAAAACTTTTTGTATGCTGCGTAAGAGAAGAATTCTACGTATTTAAATTATTGACATAAAAGTTTAGAACAAGTGCTTTTTTCTAGGGAAAAAATGTAAACTAAGGAACACTTGAAAATATTTCATGCATTGTATGTACATGACACTGTTAATATTTCTCCGAATTAAAATATGTCTCTTTGCTCTTTTTTATTTTAAATATTCAGTAAGCGTAGAGAAATAGATTATCTCATTGAAGGAAAACTCACCCATTTGCTTAATGTTTGAAGTTAATTACTAATTTGATCTGTAGAGAAAAGATAGAACCAACCTCATTCTTCCTTTTGGATTGTAAAATAATAGACATTAGGAACTGAAAAAATCCTGAAGACATCTGATTCAGTGGAATTCAAAGGATATTCCTTAAAGATCTGGAATTAGATGGCTGTGCTTCAGATTTGACCCAGAGTGCAAGGGAGTCTCTGGCCCCCTGCCTGGGCTCCCTTTTTAGTTGTAAAGCTCTTATTTTCTTGTTCATATTCAGAGGTCATAAGACAGATTTCATTTTTAAAAAACAGGTTTTGGTATATTTTATATATACAGATAGTCCCCAACCTAAGATGATTCAACTTAAAATTTTTCAACTTTACCATGGTAGAAAAGTAATATGCATTCAGTAGAAATCATGCTTTGAATTTTGAATTTTGATTTCTTTTTTCCTGAGCTAATAATGTATGGTGGAATACTCTTTCCTGATGCTGGGCAGCAGCAGAGAGCCACAGTTCCCAGTCAGCCATGTCATAGAGAGGGTAAACAACTGGTACTCTGTAGTGTACTGTGTTGCCAGACGATTTTCCCCAACTGTAGGCTAATGTAAGTGCTCTAAGCATGTTTAAGGTAGGCTAAAGTAAGCTATGATGTTCAATAGGTTAGGGGTATTAAATACATATTCAACTTATGATATTTTCAACTTATCATAGGTTTATTAGGATATGACCTCACTGTAAGTTAATATATATATGTATACATATATATACACATATGCATATATATGCACACACATATGCATGTATAAACAAAATTTGGAAAGTCTCGCAAGAGTACCTTCATTTAATAGATTAAGAAATTAATGCCTGGAGAAGTTAAGTGAAATGCCCAAAGAGAAAAACAATTAGCTAGTGACAAAACTAGAGAGAGAATTTAATTCTCTTGATTAACAATTCAGTGCCCCTACCCTATCTTTTAGGTGGTAAGCTGCATCAACATTGAAGGATGGCAGTGATGTATTCAAAAAGTTTTTGCATAAAATCAGCTCACTCACAGCATATGTAAACTTCACAGAATAGAAATACTGTAACATAGTGTTCTCTGGAAGTTTAACCATTTAACTGTAGTCTGTACATTGGAAATGAAAAGGTTAAACAGGAATATCCTTAAGGATTTTAACCTAGGGAGTATTGTGGCATCTAGATCTATGCCAGTTGTGGGGCGCTCTGGTTCAAAATGTAATCAGAGTGTTACTTTTTCCTCCAGAAAGAACATATTCTACTCTTTCTCTATTATTATTATTATTAATTTCAAAATACTAAGAAAGTACAAATGTTTTAGGTTACATGGATTGCTTTCGTAATGCTTGAGTCCAAGATATAGGTGTGCCCATCACATAAATAGTGTTCATTGTACTCATTAGGTAGGTTTTTGCCCCTCCCTTCCTCCCCCATTCCCTCCCCCCTCTGGTTGATTTCCACTGAGTTTTACTTTTCTCTGTACATACGTGTGCTCATTGGTTAGTTCCATTTTAATAGTGAGTACATGTGGTGTTTGTTTTCCCATTCTTGAGGTACTTCACTCAGGAGAATGGTCTCCAGTTCCATCCAGATTGTTGCAAAAGGCATTAATTCATCTTTTGATGGCTGAGTAGTACTCCATGGTATACATATACCACATTTTATTAATCCATTCATGAATTGATGGGCACTTGGGTTGATTCCACATCTTTGCAACTGTGAATTGTACTGCAATAAACATTTGAGTACAGGTGTCTTTCTGGTGAAAAGTCTTCTTTTCCTTTGGGCAGATACCCAATAGTGGGTTCCTGGACTGAATAGTAGGTCTACTTTTCATTCTTTGAGGAATCTCCATACTGTTTTCCATAAGGGTTGTACTAATTTGCAGTCCCACCAACAGTGGGACCTTCTCTCTGCATCCACAACAGCATCTATTGTTTTTGGACTTTTAATAAAAGCCACTCTAACTGGGTTAAGGTGATATATCATTGTAGTTTTAATTTACATTTCTCTGATGATTAATGACTTTGAGCATTTTTTTCTATGTTTATTGGCCATTTGTCTTTCTTCTTTTGAGAAGCTTCTGTTAATGTCTTTTGCCCACTTTTAAATAGGGCTGTTTTTTTCTTGTTGATTTGCTTGTGTTCTTTGTAGATTCTGCATATCGGCCCCCTTTATTGGATGTGTAGCTTGTGAATATTTTCTCCCATTCTGTAGGTTGTCAATTTGTTCTATTGATTATTTCCTTTGCTGTGCAGAAGCTTTATACTTTAATCAAATCCCATTTATTAATTTTGTTGTTGCTGTGATTGCCATTGGGGTCTTAGTCATAAATTCTTTCCCTAGGCTGATTTCTAGAAGAGTCTTTCCTACATTTTCATCTAGAATTCTTATGGCTTCATGTCTTAGATTTAAATACTTTATCCATCTTGAATTATTTTTTGTGAGTAGTGAGAGACAGGGACCCTATTTCATTCTTTTGCATCTAGCTATCCAATATTCCAGCACTATTTATTGAATAGGACTTCTTTTCCTCACTGTATATTGTTGTCTGCTTTGTTGAAGATCAGTTGGTTGTAGGTAGATGGTTTTATATCTGGGTTCTCTGTTCTGTTCCATTGGTCTATGTCTCTATTTTTGTACTAATACCATGTTGTTTTGATTACTAGAGCCTTGCAGTATAGTTTGAATTTGGGTAATGTAATACCTCCAGATTTGTTCTTTTTTGCTTAAGATTGCTTTGGTGATTTGGGCTCTTTTCTGGTTCTAAATGAAGTGTAGAATTATTTTTTCTAGATATGTGAAGTATAACATTGGTAATTTGGTGGGGATTGCACTGAATCTGTAAATCACTTTGGGTAGTATGGACATTTTAACAATGTTGATTCTACCTCTCCATGAGCATGATATGTTTTCCATTTGTTTATATCCTTTGAAATTTTTTTCCTCAGAGTTTTGTAGTTCTCCTTATAGAGATCTTTTGCCTTTTTGGTTAGGTATATTCCTAAGTATTTTGTTTTCTTTGTAGCTATTGTGAATGGTATTGAGTCTTTGATTTGACTTTCAGTTTGACTGTTATTGGTATATAGACATGCTACTGATGTATGTACATCGATTTTGTATCCTGAGACTTTGAGGAATGTATTTATCAATTCCACAAGATTCTTGGTGGAATCTTTGGGGTTTTCTAGATACAAGACCATATTGTTAGCAAAGAGTGATAGTTTGATCTCCTCTTTCCTGATTTGGGTACCCTTAATTTCTTTCTCTTGCCTGATTGCTCTGGTTAGGACTTCCAGCACTATGTTGAATAGAAGGGGTGACAGTGAGCATCCTTGTATTGTTATTAATGCATATTCCTAAATGCAAATGGGTGGAGCAAACAGATAGCCTACCAGAAACATAAAGTGCTTAGAGCTGCAGTGGGAGAAAGAAAACTTCAAATGTATATGAAGAGAAAAGGAAGCTTTTCCTAGGTTAATGGGCAGGCTTTTTGCAATGCAATTGGCGGAGAGAATTATTGCTCACCAAATATTTTATATGCTGGCCTCTGTTTCCTAGCCTCCCTTATAATTAGGTTGTGGCTAGGTACGCCCATCTGAATAGTGACGTGGGCCATGTCCAGTCAGGGATAATAACAGATGTTTCTTCTCCATGTTCTTCCTTCTATTGCAGTGAGAGCAGAGGCCACCTAGTTAGATAAGAAAACCCAAAGATCCATAAATCTAGGTCCCTGAGATACTACATGGAAGGGAATTGCAGAGAACTTTGCATGGGAAAAACTACATCATCTGTCTTAAGCTACTAAGATTTGGCATTTGTTCTACAGCAGAATTTAGTCTGTATTGGAGGGAACTTTTTCTGTAAAAATCAATTAATAAAGATTATTTAATGTAAAATTTATACAAATTCATAAAAAGAAATAGCTTATAGTCAGCATATTAAATGAGACAATATAAAAATATATTTAAGGACATAGTGATGGCAAAAATATTTATATTTCCTTTCCATTTAGTCCTTTTTGTGAAACATGAATTAATTTAGTACAACCACCATGGACTACCAGAAGAGGCACAGAACTATATAATTTAAAAAGTATTAGAGGACAGAACGTCACACAGTTCATTCCCTTAGCCCAAGGTGGCTAAGGACTTTCATCAATTCCTTTGTGTAACAACTCAGAATTAATGTTAGAATATCACTTTATGGTTTTTAATGTGTTGTATATTTTATCTCCTATGTTAGCTTCATAATAGAATGTGTTTAATTTTCATTCCAAAGAGTAAATTCAATTTTTTATAAGTAACCCTCTTCACAAAGTCTTATGTGAATGAAACCCTGCAGGTATACACTGTTATTGAAGGATGTCTGAATTAGGTGGGTCCTGTTCAAATATGACAATCACTTTCCATATGCCCCAATAATAAAGCCAGGTAATCAGCCTCCATTGCAGACTGTTTTCATAAGATATGCAAATATAAGTCATGGTCTGTATTTTATCTTTGCTTAAGTAATAGTTAAAATATAAAAGAAATGCAGAAATCAAAATGAAAGGTAAAAAATAAAAAATGAATTGTACCCTCCATACAAGAAAGAATACCAGAAAGAAATAAAAACTTCAGACGTTCGACAAAAGATTTTAACAGAATTACTAAATAAATAATATCTGTGTACATAATCCAATTCAGCTGCACTAATTGATTTCAAGAAGATATAATTGAAAAAAATTCCTTGAAAGTAAGTCTCTTTGTCTTTTGTTGTAAAAATGCCATTTGACACAGGTTTTATTCAGTTTCTCTATATTTTCTGTCATTCATTCAAGTAAATAAAAATTAAAGTCAGTATCAGAGGCATATACGATAACCTTCTTATTTGAGAAAAAACTAACTTGAAAGAGATCAGCTTGGAAGATGTAAAATTTTAAATCCTTCTTAAAAGTCTGGAGTTACAACTAAATAAAACATCTGGGTTTTTTCAATAATAGTCTCTTCTGTTCAAAATAAATGCCCAGACGATACAGAGATAGTAATTGAAAAAGGCTCCAACAGTAATTAAATTGAGTTAAGACAGCTGTTTTTGAGAATGCCATTTCCTTCCACTCCCAATGGCCTGTGTCCTGATTTCAATGACTAACAAAACCAAAAAAGTACTTATAATTCTAATAGTCACTAAGTGACTGATGAAGTATATTCCTCTTTTGGTATTGTCACATGTGTATACAAATAGCTCAGTGAAATGAAAGAGAAAATCTAGAAATAGATTCATGTACATACGGAAACTTAGCATCTGATACAAGCGATATTGAAATCATTGGGAAACGATGAAATGTTTGTTGAGACAACTGAATCACACCAAATAATCCTAACAACTATATGCAATGTATGATCTTTGATTACGTCTGGGATTAAAATAATAAATAGCTGTGAAAGATATCATCAGGACAATTGGGGAAATTTTGATGTCGAGTAAATATTAGATAATAATAATGTTAAATTTCTTGAGTGTGATATCTGTATTTTGATTGCATAAGAGACAGATTTGTTCCACAGGAGATACAGATTACAGTATCCAGAAATGACGGTATTTCAACTTACAGTTAAATTTTCAGCAAAAGAATTAAGAAATATGGCAAAAATGTTAATTATTGATGCATTTTGGTGATGTATATAGCTGTCCATTGTATTATTAACATTTACTCTTTTTTTGAGGTATGCAACTTTTAACAATAAAATAACTTGATTACAAAATAGATTCTGTAGTGGTTCTCAGGACTTTCTGCTGAGGTGTTCCTGATATGCTTTTCTTTACCATGTACAGAACTGAGGGAAGCAACCTTGACAGTGTAGTTTGTGGTGGTTCTCACTCTCTAACATGTATAAAAATCATCCAAAGGTTTTGTAGCATGTTATGTAATTGTAGATAGTAAACTAGTGAGCCAGTATTCCCATATAGTTGGGTTAGACTACAAAGCTCCAGATCTTAGTTGCTATTGCACGATTGCAGATTGCTGCAGCTGAAACTGCCCTTTCTGAAATT
Source organism: Indri indri (assembly GCA_004363605.1). NCBI lineage: Eukaryota > Metazoa > Chordata > Mammalia > Primates > Indriidae > Indri > Indri indri. The sequence continues at coordinate 35,524 of RJWJ010007351.1, forward strand.
AATAAAGGGCCAGGCCCTGCACTGGGGGGAACAGCTGACCCACCCAGACCAGTGGCCCATAGGGATGAACTGACTCAAATGGTCTTGCAACCCCCACCCACCAACTGACTCAGCAAAGAAGACAATTTCTACACCCCTATGGTTCTGCCCTGAACCCAGCCAATTACCAGACCCAATTGCCTAGACTTTTGCCTGCCAAACTATGTTTAAAAACCCTTTCTTTCAAATTTTTGGGGAGATGGATTTGACAAATTACTGCCATCTCCACACCTGGCGCCTTGCAAAATAAAACTCTTTCTCTGCTATAACTCCTGCTGCGTCAGTGTATTTGCTTCTTGAGCGGCAGGGAATGTACCTGATTGAGCTTTAACAATCCCTTCCTTTGAGAGAAATGTTTCATAAAGTGGGAGGCATTTCTAACCTATGCCTAAAGATTAAGTGGTGAACACTTAATCTTGAAATGGACAGGCGAAGACCTACAGAGTGGATTTCATATGGATGGAGTAGTATAAATGAAGCAATAGAGGTAGGAAAGCCTGAAGATCATAGAAAAAAGTGCACATTACAATATGTAAAATAGGTATAGAAGACAACAGTAAAAGACAGAACTAGACCCTTGGGTTGAGGAAAGATCATATTAAGCCTTAAATGATGGTTTAATTAATTTGAATATTATTTAGGAGGCAAAGAAATGTTTACAGCAATTTCAATTGTCATAAATCCTTCTTTCTTTGCTCTTGTTTGGGCTGTTCTCCTTGCTGAAATACCTTCCTTTGATCCTCTGGCTGGAAAGCTACGTGTTCCTGAAAACTCATTTCAAATGTCATGTCTTCTATTTTATTTTCCTTGAAACCTCTCTGTTCTGCATCTCACCTAAAAGCTTAATTAATTCTCACTTGTTTCTGTCCTCTTAGAATTATATTTATACCTTGATTTTAGAAGAATAATTAAAAGTTTATACCCTGACGTCAAACACTGCCTGGGTTAGAATCCCAGCTCCACTACTTGCTTTCTGAATAACCTTAGGTAAGTGATTCAAACTGGCTGTGACTCAATGGTCTTATCTGTAAAATGGAGATTTTTATTAGTTCTACTTGATAAAATTATAGGTATTATTAACTGAAGTGAGCCTTTTAAAGTGCTATATTTGGTTCTGTAATGTAATACATGCCCTGCAAATACTAGCTATTAATTGCTACTATAATGGCACTATCCTAAAATTATTAGTCTATATCTTTCTTACTAAACAATAATTTCTTTAAAGGCAGGAATGTATCTGAACATAAATGGAGAAAGAACCTATGGAATTAATTTGTACAAAGTTTCTTCTCAGGGTTAGGATTATTAGAGTAGAAATGTGAGAAATCTGTGGTGAAACTTGAGACCCCAGACTGAATCTGGGACAATATTTTGGGGAAAGGGCCTATGCCTTTTTCAGAACCTATACCTCCTGGACAACTTTTTTGTCTAAATCCAGAGTTGTCAACTCTCATATGTCAGAAATGTCTATTGGAGCAGAAATGGACAGAAATTTTAACACAGGCTATCATGTGCAAGATATTTATTTCTACATTTTGTGAAATTAAAAAATTTTAAGTGAAGCTGATAAATCTCATGCATGATATTCAGGTGTAACGAGGTGTCTCTTTTCAGAATATGGCAGTAGTTTAAGTTTGGGTGAATGCCTGGGTCAAGGGAATTATTAAGTTGCTATCACCTATTTAGTTTAGATGAAATTTGACTCACACTATTTACCCAAGCAATCAAAATATTTTTTCTTAGGAAATTGAAAGTAAAAAAGAGAAAGTATATTTAAAGAATGCATTTGAGCAAAGCTCGATTCTGATATTTCATGTCTCTGGGAACCAGTCTCAATGAAAAAGTTCCCACAGATGTATCCCACGGATGTCCCCACATGGGGACAAAGTGCAATGCTGTGTATAATTTCCAGAGAATACAGTTTGCAGCACTCGCATACTCAGCGTCTTTGAACTAGACCATATTTATTCAAGGTCTTGTTTTTCTATAATAGAACTTAACAAAATGGGTCTCTGAAAACAGCTGCACCATCAAGGGAAACACCTGTGTGCTTAAAGATGCAAATAGTACTGCAATCTGCATTTCTATTCACAACTTTACTGGATATGTAATGACTATACATATTCTTTTTATCATATGCACAGGGGTCATCACAAGGAGGAGAATTATAGTCATTGAATAATAATAGTAGTAGTAGTAATAATAATAACCACCATAATTGTCAAATGTACCATTTACTACGCAGTATCATAAATATTGAAGAGGAATAAACTCATTTAGTCCTCACATGTATACACCTACATGTATGAAGTGGATGCTATTATTATTTTGATTTTACAGATGAAACAAAGTGAGACAAAGAAGAGTTAAGTAATTTGCCCAGATAAGTGGCTGAGTCAGAATTTAAACCTTGGCAATATGGATCCACAGCCCATGATCTTAATCAATAAACTAAACCTACAATACTACACTACACATGATACTACTCTACCCCACCTTATTGTAAAGGCATTCTTCACAAAGTGTCAATTTAATTTCATTCCCATTTAATCTGTCACAGAAAACTTAAATAGAGTGAAAATGCTAAATTAAGGAGAAAAAGAAATTGCCTAGAATATTTTAACCATGATAAATTTAGAGCCTTCATTATTATTCATTATTCACTCAACAAATGTTTCTGGATCACTTACTATGTTCCTTATACTCGACTGAGACTTGGGTTACAGCAGAGACCACGACAGACAGAAGCTGAGCGTTCAGGGAGGTAAGGGAGGGGCACAAGGTGAAAATAAACAAGGAAATGAAATAAACAATTTCACTTGAGTACTACAAAGAAAATAAAATGGATGATATGAGAGAAAGTGACCAAGGGTAAAGGCAATTCTAATAGCATGGGAAAAAAAATCTCTCTGATGAGATGACATTTGTGTTGAGACCTGGGTTAGAAGGAGGTGCACTGTGTTGATCTGGGAAAGACATTCCAGGCAGAGGGTCCAGCAAACAGAGAGCTGCGAAGTGAGGAGACTACTTGGCATTTACAACAAATAGCAGAGAACTTTGAGTCACAAGTCCTGACCCATTTTCAGAAGACTGAATATAATGGGGATGCAAATTAGCCCTACTTCTTGTTCCAGTGCCAGCAGAGCTCTAATTAGTGTAAGTGGGAGGTCAACAACTTGTTGTCCCACATGAATACGGAAGCCCTTTATTTTAATAATAATGTGTTTGGGGTTTTAATTAGGCAAATAATTTCAAATTCAAAAACCTGAACACAAAACTGTAAATACTATTTATAGTTAATCCAAATAAAGATATATACATAAATATTAATTCATGTTAATATATATTTGAATTACATAATCCAGATTATGTTTAGTATAAATATTGAAAAAATGGCAAAAAAAATTAACACAATTCTACCAAATGGTAAGAGAAATTATCTCTAGTTAGAACTTTCGATTTAGGTTTTCCAAATTTTGAGTATATTTTGAAACAACTCTCCAAAAAGAGAGGAATGATAAGATGTGTTATAAAACCTGTATGTAATTAATACCTAGGCAATAAAGTAGTGTTTGCAGTGATATAAGTTTTCCGATCTCTTTCCTCTGTTCTACGTTTTATTTTACACACATCTATTACCTTATAATACACTATGTAATTTCTGTATTTATGTTTATTATTTATGAATTTTCTTCCATTTGGGGATATAATCTACTCCAGTACAGAAATCATTGCCTGATTTTTCTCAATTATGTGGACACTAGAACATTTCCTGGCAACAGTAGGCATTCAATAAATATTGAATGAATGGATAAATAAATGAATAGAAATATCTGTACCCCCATAATATGCTGAAATAAAAAAATATAAATATTTTTAATGGTTGAAATGTTAAATTTTTGAGGGCCTAATTTTAGACTATTAATATGAAACCAGACTACCTCCTAACTTCTCTTAAATTTTAATCTGTGATTCTAAATTGAGTATTAAATACAACACCAAATTTTAAACACATTATAAGTGCATGTCACACTAAGTAAAATACTAGTTAACCACTTTTTAGACTTACAGTTAAGAAAATCCTATAGAAATTATTCCTATGAAAATTGTGCTGACAAAATAAATAAGCAAGTTTTCTTTTTGTGATTTTGATAAGCTAAATTGACAAGCTGGTCTAATTTAGTTAAACATAGTTTGAAACCTAGGGAATTCTGTGTTCAACTTTTAATTCTGTAATATATTCATGCACATGTACAAACACACAATTTCAGGTGCAACATACAGGGGATAGTAGTAAGAAGAGAGATAGATATTTTCATAAAAAAATTTTTTATCTCTTCTTGGCCTTTTGGCTAAGATCAAGTGTAGCACAAAAAGATTTTTTTTTTAACTTTTTAAACTTGGAAACTTTTGTTTATAAAATAAGTACACAGTTTACTTAACAGTGTATGTAAACCACCCAGTTCTTGTCTTCCATACATGTATACAAGACAATGGCTATTTTAGAATCAACACAGCTCTTGAATTTTACACTGACTTGTAACATTCATAAACACTGTCATTTAAGCATAGCAGAATGCCTAAGTTAAGATTAAAGACTCTCATGCAATGTGCAAAGTTATAAATTCAGAATATTTGTTAGAGAAACAGGGACTGGTAGCTACACTTTGATACATGCATTTTGGCATATATAACTTTTCTGTTACTCTTTTTAGTTTACAGAGAGAATCAATGTGGATTTTAGAAACTATTACCTGCACCGAAATACATAAAAAGTAAAGCTCCTCACCTTCATTATAAGACCATAGACAAATGTTTTTTTGTTGTTATTTTTCAATGACTAATACGTATTCAGAAAAAGCAAAAATTTTCATGTATATTTTAGAATCACTTTTAAAAACAGTAATTTACATGTTATGTCTATCAGGTTGGTTTTATTTGCAAATATTGAAGTAAAAACATATAAAATATTTTTCAATAGGAAACATTTTTGGCAAAAGATGTAAATAAATTAAAAGTCATATAATAAATTTTATATAATATTAAGTGACTAAAAACAAACTTTTTAAAAATCAAAATGAAATCAATCCTCAATTAATCAAAATGCTTTAGGGAAAAAACATTGTTTGAGTCTTACACTATTTCAAATGCTCTATGTAAGGATTTCATAAGTTACTCTAATTAATCTTAACAGTATATAGCAGGGGAAACATAGTTAGAAACAATTCAATAAATTGCAAAACATGGACTTCACAGATGATAAGCAAATCAACAATATATCATGAGTGAACATTGTGTAATTCACACCCAGTTTTCCAGACATCACAGTCTTAATCATACTACTTCACTGTACTTGGAATTGTGAGGATGGAGGAAGAGTCACTAGAGGCTAAATAATTAAAATTTATAAATGACTGAGTTTTGAACCCAAATACATGTTTTTCCCAAAATTAAAAAATATGTTTTGGAATTGAATGTATCCTCATTACTAATTCATAAGGATCAAAAAATAAATTAATAAGATATTTCTTTGAAGATTGGGGATTTTCAGACCCTTGAGTTAACATTTCAGACCATCATATCTCACAAGTATTATCAATGCACACATATTTCTTTTAAGATTGTTTTATTCTTTTATTTCAAACTGTTTTGAGACCAAAGAAAAGCAAACAAAACTTCTAAAAAATTGATTCAAGTATAATATATGGATGAGAATGTCAATTGGTATAATCTTTTTTGCAAGAAATTTGGCAATAACCCACAAAGCTACCCATATATTTGCATTTTGACCCAGCAATTCCACTTCTAGGAATTTATCTCTAATAATAGTAAAATACACACGTATAAGTTTATTTATTAAATTATTTTTTATATGCAACCTGAATGCTTGTATGTAGAAAACTGGCTGAATAAACTGTGATGCATCTTCAGGATGGAAGACTATGCAGCTATAAAAACAGAATGAGAGCTCTATAAGTAAATATACTGATAGGTTGAAAACAATCCATAGTTTTCTGCCTGTATTAAACTCAGAAGGGAAAATAAGAATATAAACCTGTATTTGCTCATCTGTGCAAAAACAAACACAGGGAGTATAAGCCACATAATATTGAGATTGGCTCCTTCAGGAGGTATGTGGGATCAGAGTGAAAACTATAAATGGGATGAAGTGGAATAATGCTTCTCTGAGTATATCTCTGTCTATTTAACTGGCTGGTAGAATGTTAAAAATGTTTCACATCTATAAACAAACAAAACAATGAGGAAAGAAAAACAACAAGAGTGGGGGTGGTGGTAGGGATACAAAATGGTACAGAAATAGGAAAAGAAACCTAGCTATATTTTATATGAACAACCTAACCACAATGATGGGAAAAACAGAACAAAACAGAATAAACACACACAATTAATGTAAGAAACTTTTGAACACTTTAGATGCACTAATACCCTCAGGCTAAAGATTAAAAAAAATACACAAATGTTAAACTTCAGCTAATAGGTTTTTCTTTTTCCTTTTTTCCCCTATAGTAATATGTGTCAGCAATTATGAAACTATTTGATCAAATAAGGTGGTTGATCAAATAAATAAATATATAAATATATTATGGATAAGAGAGTAAAATTTCTTGTTGTTAGAAAAAGCATTAGGTTAGATTGAACCCTGTGGTATTTGATTAGAACTGAAAGTATTAGTCTTGGAGAGAGAGATAAACACAAGCATACATGCACACATTTAATAATAGAATTGTATCAATATTAACTATTGATTTTGATCATTATGCTATGATTGTATGGGAGAATATCCTTTTTTTAAAAAGCATGCAATGTTTTATATAGGAGTATGAAGGTTAATTTTATGTATCAACTTGACTGGGCCACAGGGTACCCAGATATCTGGTTAAACATTATTACTAGATATGTCCATGAGGGTATATCCAGAAAAGATTAGCATTTGAATTGGTGGACTAAGTAAAGCAGACTTACATCTCATGTATTCAAATTGCCACACCTACGCCCCTGGCCCAATCACAGTAACAAACCTTGTGTTAAATATGGCTAGCTCCAACCAGGCAACATAGAACTTCAATAGGAAATGTTCCCTAGAGGGAAAATTGGGGCATGCTTATTAGAAGGGTTGATTGCTGTGGGACAAGGAAAAAAAGAGAAAGACCTGTCGCCTCATCAAAGCATGTTTACTCGATAATGCCATTTTGAAAGGGAAAGGAACAAATATTTATAAAATATTTCACTACATGCCAGTTTCTGTGTCAGGTGCTTATGAAAGAGCAGCTGAAAGATTTATAAGCTTCCTGAATTCACACACCTAAGTGGTAGAAGAACGTTTTCATTAAGGACTGTTTGACTTCAAATAATAATTAAATTATATTGTCATCATCATCATCATCATAACATTTATTGGCTACCATCTGACATGAACTGTGCCAAGCAACTTACATTCATAACCCCATTCCATGCTCAAAATAAGTCTACGATACAGGGCCTATTATTCTAATTTTATTCAGGAGGAAATTGAGGCATAGAGAAGTTAAGTAGCTTTGCGAAAGTAATATAGCTTACGATAGAAAGAACTCAGATCCACATCCCCAGAAAGAAAATTCTGATTCATAACATTCCCTTGCCTTGCTTTGGCAAACAGACCCTATTACTCACCTAAGTATAAGCATTAACGGTACTAATTGAAGACGATTGGTTCACTGCTATTGTTCATTATGTCAGAGACAAAGTTGGACAAGTCGCTCCCTAGAGATCCCAGGCTATGGATTCTCCATCCAAATACACATGACCCACACATGCATGGCCATGGTGAGTCAGTGGTGACTTATGCACATCTGCTTCATTGAAGTGTAATTCTCACAGACCTCGGACAATCTCAGCGGACTAGAACACATTCTCCAGAAGCAGCATGTCTCTGACCAAAGGCCAAGGCTCCCGAGAATAAACCACAGGTTTAACCTCAGATGGTTCTGTCTGTGAAAGTCATCTGTGCTGAGGATTATAAAAAAGAATTTTCTGGCAAGAACAAAGACGCTTCTTATAAAAAGATAAATATTTAATGAGAATGGCATCAAAGGATCATCTTATTTCAAAATTAACCAATGAGATATGAAATCAAAAGAATTTAAGTCCAGATATGAGGGATAGAAATGACCTTAGATCCCCTACTCCTTTCTTGTCCCTCCTCCCGCTCATAGTTTGTGTGGACTCCTGTAGAAGCACTGACTTGTCCTTCTTGACAAGTGCTCTCCATGGAGCCCCTTCCTCCCCCAGCCCTCCATGCTGTCCCTGCCACTTCTTAGCATTAAAACTTTCCTATCTTGTGTCCAGTATTTTGTTGCACTACCCACTTCTATCATTTTACTCATTTAAAATATATGTGCCTAGAAAGAGTAGCTCTTTCAGGACGCTAAAGTTTTTTCTGTCGTTCTTTTTAAGGCAATTAGTCTATCTGTGCCAGTCTATTTTCATCTCCGGATGGCCAACCTTGCTTCGCACAGCACTAACCCCAGGAGAAGCAAGGGGGCTCTGATGCTGACACAGAATGAGGCTAGGAATAGAGGGTTAGAAGGTAGCAATGATTTTACTGTGGAAAAATAAATGGGTGAAAAAGAACAAGAAACTGTAATAAATGTTTTCCTCTTATTCATATTCAAATTCTGGCATTATTTGTATATAAATAATATTCCAGATACATATATAAGTGATATGACCACTTGAATACAGGGTAATCATATGTATATATGATTTTTAAAATTCACTCCCTTTCTAACCTCTTGTTGATGTAGAGGGTGCTGAACTTAAATAACAAGACAAACATGTGCTATGAACCAGAAAATGTTGCTGATGAAGGAGCAATTTTTCATAAAGAGGAAAAAAAATCGGGGGCAGGGAGGGGGGTGGGGTGGGTAGTTCAGTACATTCCAAAAAAAGAAAATCGACCTAGGATATGCATGCTGAGATCTGAGAGGGGGGCCGACTGCCCAGAACTAAGAAGCTACTCATGGCATTTATGTTACACTTTACCATTGGCAAATTTCCTTCACATCCATTTTCCTATTTTATATTCCCAAGGAGACGAGGAAATATTAATATAATGAATTAATGAAATAGGGTTTGCTGAAGTAAATGACTTGAAGTTTTGAAGGGCTTGTTCAAGGTCGCAGAATAAGTAAATGGCAGATCTAGGCATCATACCATGCTTATGACTCAAATATTTACATGCTTTTGACAATAATTATGATTTTATTGAATAATTGGGTTGTACATTATGTTTTGCAAACATAGATTCTATCTTTTTTGAATCTTATCGATACAGAGAATTTTAGGCAGAGGAAAGTTAATGGCATTTGGATTGACAGATCAGAAACCTCAGAGAAATTTCTACCTGAAGCCAATATGGTGAAGCTTGGATCTAAGCAGAAAGAAAGTCCTCTTCATTTAAGGTGCAATGGCCTGAAAAAAATTTCTGTGGGCTGTAGCACAGCACACATATTTTGTAGGCCCAGATCACTTAGAACTGGAAATGGCAATTTTTTTTAACCACAGAATTACTTTGTTAATTTTCTTCTTACATGGTCAAAATCTTTCGGTTATTAATATAATATTTGAATAAATAGAATCCACCAAGTTTGACAACTTACGTATGGCTTTGGCAAACTATTCACTGCTATGTATCCTGTCTAGTGTTGTCTATTGGCAGAGGGTCATCAGTTTTTAGTTTTTCTAGAATTTGCTCAGCTGCAGAGAACCAGCACTTCATCCAATAGCATGCCCCTCCCTGAGTGGCCCACATCTAATCCCTAATGTATGCATAGGTATAAAGGCCCAGTCTTTTGGCCACAATATGGAAAATCTCTGACAGAGACAGACCATGTGTTTCAGAGCTCTCTGCGGTGCTTTGTCATTGAAGCTTCATTGCCCCAGCTCAACTTCTTCATCTACTCAGTTCTGCTTTCTTCCCCTTCCTTTCATGATCCCAAGAACATTCCTTAATAAATACTAATAACTATCCTTCACTTATCTCTGTCTCAGGGATTGCTTACCATAAAATCTAACTTGTGTTAACTGATGCCAGGAATGGAATGAGAAGTTAGACAATATTATTGGGTTTCAGTGTTAGACCACTTTTTGCTCAGTACCTTGTCCTTACAGTAGAAGGAGCACAGACTGGAGTCTGGCATCAAGTGGCAGTCAAATTTTAAAACTTTTGCCAGAGGTAAGTTGGATGTACACTGGGAAAACGAATTGCACTGGCTGATCTATTTGGATCAAGTATTCGAGATGTATAATGGGTCACATAAACCATAAGGACAGAATATTACCATTGGCTGCTCCCACCACAATGAAGTCAATTTGTTTAAAATTGTGCAAAAGCATAAGCTTTATTTTTTAAAAAAACATGCCCTCTCTGCTAAGCCATGATGCAAACTATGAAGTCTCAAGTTCATAATCAGGTCTAAACACCTGAAGACTCAGGAGATTAGAAAATGAACTTGTCTATCCAATAGGGAAATTCTTACCTGTGGTGAAGCCAAGTAAATAGATTTTATAGGTAGGCTTAAGTTTTTAAATTTGTGCAAATTTTTCTTTTTACTTTGGGCTGACTTACCAACAAGGGTGACCATAGCACTATTTGTATAAGTAGGTTTAAAAGAAATTAAAATTCTATTAAAATGATTCACTATTTATATACAGATAGCAAAACATTTCCAAATCATTGGCCATCCATAATTACAAATAAATGTCAGAATTGCTGTGATGAAATGATATATAAAGGCTTTGAGAAAGAGTTTGACATGTTGGAAGAGAAATGTCTGCCAAAAGCACATGAGAAGCACAAGTGGAATGATACAAATAAAGATTCTGTCATTCTTGATCACGTAGCTCAGAGAGAATAAATGAAAGTTCAGAGCTTCTTATAAGACACAAAGAGAAGACACTTACCAATATCAATGGTAGAGATGAATCATTGATTACTTCATCTTTGTTTTCTACATATGGATTAAATTTTACAATATATATTTATTTTTTATTTTTTTATTTCAGAATATTATGGTGGTACAAACGTTTTGGTTACATGAATTGCTTTTGTGCAGTTAGAGTCAAAGTTATAAGTGTGCCCATCGCCAATATAGCATGCACTGTACCCATTAGGTGTGAGTTTACCCATCCCCTCCTCCTCCTCCTGTGTGCATATGGTTGTAAAACACAATATTTATTAACACCTTGATCATTTCCTGAGGAAGAACAGAAAATATGTAGACATGCACATTCAGCTATGACCAAAAGATGGTGGTATTACATAGGCAATCAAGCCATCACTTTCACATCACAAAGCAGTTGCTCAAAGGGAGATGCTTCTAAATGGAGGTGGATGTCTGATGAAAATCATCATAGTCATAAAATGAAGTATAGCAAATGCATGAGGTAACAGTACAAATTCTTGGTAATATAAATTTTTATGATTTTTTCAGAGTTTAGTGTGGACTTTTATAAATCAAGATTTAAAGATGATATATTTAATTTAGGTATCACAAAATTCATTTAACTAAAACAAAATATGCCATGGGATTTATCTTGCCTTTTACTGAAATGTAATCTACCAGCTTTGCTGATGTGACTTAAAGAGAACTTTATTCTGGTCAAGAAATGTTTAATGTCTAAAAAAGAAAATCTTTCAGGTTAATACCTTTGTATCATTTTTATTAAAAGACTGAACATGGATATAAAAGATCTGAGGATGATAAAGGATTGTAGAGGTTATACATACTAGAATGACACAAGAAAAAACTGCTCCTTACAGAATTTGATTTAAGAGTTAAGAAATAGTTCCAGCACATAAGAAGCTGGATCTGTCACTCCTTTGCTTAAAACCATCCAGTGGCTTCTACTAATGTATCAATACCTGGTTTGCCTTCCTATTCCCCAGATGTAGGACATTATATTCTGTGTCTTTGACACATAGCCAATTTCAGCACTTCTCTCCTTATTTATATGTAGTATAAGCCATTTCAAGAAAACCAAGATGTAAAGAAATAATCCAAGCAATGGGAGCTTTTGTGTGTATAGAATAGTGATAAAATAAAACCGTGATTCTCTTATACTTAAGGTAATCCCTCTGTAAAAACAATAAATCATAAAGCTAAGCCCTCAATTCAAGGGGTGTGTGTATGTGTGTGTGTGTATGTGTGTATTATGTGTGTGTGTGTGTATATATGAAATATGTTCCTGGGATCATATGTTTTTGTGAAATCTACAAAAGTAATAATGTGTTTTTTGTCTCTGTCTTCTCAGAGAACCCACTATCATACCTCACCTCTTATTAAGTGGAGCCTTGGAGTGGTAATGAGTATTTTTGTGACCTGAAAGACAAGTTGAAGTGGGATTGCATTTAGTTTTTGTTTAGTAAGATATGATTACTGGCTTAGCAGCCATACCTGTGTAGACTTGTGAGGGTAGCTTTTGAAAGAGCTGTCCTGGTTCTATGGCTCCTTGCTTGGAAGAATCACAAGCAGGGCTAGTGCAACAGAGTGATGACAGACATGAAATACTTCCACACGAGCAGCCTTTATTTGCAAAGTGAAAGTACATTCCAGAGAGAGAGAGGAACAGGTCTGTCTCCGTGAGTGAAGACCCTAAATTCAAAGACAGAGTATAAAAAGTACAGTACACTCTCAAAGTCAGTAAGGGAGCCAACTGCTCCAATAAGGAATGGCATCATCCCAGGGTTAAGGTCTGTCCTTTATGCTAATACCTAATAATATGTTAAACTGGGGGTGGAATAGTCACCTCTTTTCAGGGAAGTGGGTGGAGATTCCCAGAGTCATGTGACCTCCTATTTTCTGCCCTTGTATGGTGGGCTCCAGAACTCTCATGGCACTAGGGGGTGTGATTTTTACTATGCTAATGGAGAAAGGTTACCCATGGACAAGTTCTCTATTCCTCTGAACAGGCCCTAGCAGAAAGAAAGTCCCTACACCATCATTTCCCACTGTTGTGGTTTCTACTCTTTATCCTCAATGGTCTGTGCCACCTGCATACTCTCATCCCTACCTAACAAATTCAAGTTATTGCTGGCATTCCCAGTGTAAAGGTGGCTTCTAGGAATAATCCCACCATTCCATGTGGACTCACTCAGAACTACAAGACAGAATTACGAAAACAGAGATCATGATTGTGGAATGAACCTGTTCTATGTTGCCTTACTTCAGAAGTTTGTGCTTAGAGAAGGAAAAACAACATTAGGAAAGCACTAATCCAGAAATTAGTCCAAATCTTAGAGAGTATAAATAGGAAACTTGAATGAAGTTTTCCAAATTTGACACTAATCCTAAAAATTTACGTGATATTAGTAAAAATGATTGCGTTGCTGAAAATACTTTGCTTTTTATAAAAAGAGAACTTCAACCAAGGATGATAGAGGAAATAAGTTATCTTTTTATTCTTGCTGTATTAAAAGTTATTACAAAATCAGTGTCATTTGAAGACACTATCAAAAAGCTGAAGCCGAAAATTATAGAAAAAAAGGCATGATTGTGTCTGGCAGCTTATTAACAAAAATAGCATATTATTTTTCTGCAGTTTGTGTTTTCATGCAATTTGTCAGCTTTTTAAAAAACATAATTGTAGTAATTTACTTTTCTTCCTCTAAATAATTGTTCCCTTATGTAGCTAATATTGTATTTATAATTTTATATTATTATTTCTTGAAAGGGGCTCCTCAAATTATATAAGCTTTAGGCTCCACAAGTCCTACCATTCCTTGTTCTCAAGATAGAAACAATCTCTCATTTGAATTTTCTCTGAGACTCTTTTGGTCTCTATTAATTTTCTGCCACTTACTGATTCCTGACTAAGGCTGAATTATTCTATTTCAATGTCTACAATACACAAAAGATTATGTAGAGTTAAGAGGGCTTTCTAAGGAGACAATCCTTTCTTGATATGACCTCATTAGTGAGCATTTAATAAATGGATATTTTAAAATTTTTACTGCACAGAATATATGCCTTTTTATATTTATAATAAAAACACAATAAAAAACAAAAAAAGATTTTACCCTATGCAGAAAAGGAGATGGACATTAGTGAAAGAGGACAGGTCATCATATGATCTTGGCCAACCTAGCTCTTCCTCCTCTTGCTCACGATTTGGATACCTTGATGCCATTCACATGGATTAAGGCCCAGAATTCATCAATGAAGCCCACACAGTGTGGACCCACATATACGGCATCCACTGGATCCTCCATATGTCTTACCATCCACAGGCAGTAAGTATAGTAGAGAATTTTAATAGACAGTTGAAGAAAGCCTTGACAAAAGAACACCCAGAAGGGAAATTCTAAGGATGGACTCTGTGACTGTCAAAGACCCCATTCTACTAAGTGAAGTATCACAAGAATGGAAAAATAAGGACCACATGTACTTACCATTAAATTGGTACTAATTGATCAACACTTATGTGCACATATGGAAGTAACATTCATAAGGCATTGGGCAGGTGGGAGGAGGGAGAAGGGAATGGGTAAATTCACACCTAATGAGTATGGTGTGTGGTGTCTGGGGGTTAGGAATGCTTATAGCTCCGACTTGGGTGATGCAAAGGCAATACATGTAACTAAAGCATTTGTACCCCCATAATATTCTTGAATAAAAATAAAATAAAATAAGACTAAAAAAAAAAATTCTGCATACTTCAATCCAATATAGTGGACACAGGGCCCTGGATCCCTGGATGGAGCAGTATGCAGAAGTGGGCTGAGGGTGCTGTGTGTACAGGTGATGCACAGGTGGGCATAAAAGGGGGTGGTAAACACTGAGAAAACAGGAGCTAGGTAGGGAGACTACGTGGACATAGACGACCTTCATATCCTGGATAGAAACCAGCAATCTTTTATCCTGGCTATAGCCACCTGCATGCTTCCTGGGATGGTGGGAGGTATGGGCCATCTGGCAAACAGACACACTGGAAAACTCTAACCTGGAACTACTAACCCTACGGGTTGCCATGGTCTGTTGTACAGGGCCTACTGGCTTTGCATCTAGTCACTGACCTAAGGAGCAATGGGTGGCCCTGGTGTGTGCCCCAGTGCCTCCAGGGCACATCCTGGGTTATCTGAGAGGAGTAATGGTGGTTCTGTCCACAGGATCCTCTCAAAATTCTGGGAGGAGGGTGTGGGTCAGGTAGACCTCGAGATGGCAGCCAGAGCAGGTTGTGGTGGAAGAAAAAGGACAGAGTGATTGGGTCATTACACCAACTCATGAGACCCCTGGAGGGGCAGGGGTGAGGCAGTACTCTGTCAATCTCCTCTTTCCACAGGGATGTGGCTGCAGAGGCCTGGAAGCACAATGCCTTTGTTAGGCTTTCCCATGCTGTGGCCACCGTGAGTAACATGATGAAGTGTTGGATCTGCAGGCCTGGACCTTATTCTGTCATAGACTGTAGCAGCCCTCTCTTGCCAGTGGTAAATTACACCAGCATTCCTCATGCCACAGAGTGCACAAGCAGAACCCAAGCCCTGGGTTACTGAGTGAGGACCTGTCACCTGTCACATGGGAGAGAAGCAGAGGTGCCTGTTTTAACTTGATTGGCCTATGATGGCAAAACATCACAGCCACAAATAACAAAATCATAGTGGGTTGGTACTTCGCCACACCAAGCTCCTTTGATTACATGGGAGGAGAGGCATCCTAGTGGCAATGAGAGTGACAAGACTGGACTGTTGCTAGCCCTCTGTTTAGGGAATTCATGAGCAATATTGTATGGGGGAAACTGAGGTCATGCAACTACACCATTAATGACACTTGGCTAGTGATTGCCAATGGTCATGAATGGGCCACTGAACGAAGTGGAAGAAGGGGTACTGTGTGCACACATGGGCTGTATATTTCACTGTGGATGGTATAGGGGTGACCCAAACATGGGATGGACAATGCCATGTCTAGAAAGCTGGTAGAGAGTGTGGTCCTGCCCATTGGGTATACCCCAGGTGCCCTGGATAGCACCCCTAAGAATCAGATGCCCCACTGGGCTGATAGCCTAAAGCTGTATACCAGGATTTCTGGGGACCTGACAGAAGGTATAACTGGCTTTCAGTTTAAATCCTTTTTCAGATCTTTGGTACCATAAATAGGAGTCAGTGCTCACGAAAAAATGATACAAAATCTGTTCCCGACCATGGCAGACATGCCTCCTCCAATGCCACTGCCTTGGCAGCCCAGTAGACGTCCTTCAACTCCCTTGGGAAGGTTGTTTTAGACAACAGAATTGCTCTAAACTTTCTTTTAGCCTAACTGGGAGAAGTGTGAATGATTGCCCACACCTCCTGCTGTACCTGGATAAATGCCTCAGGTATTGTAGAGACACAGTAGAGGGGAGATCTGGAAGAAGGGCGATTGGCTGAAGACAGTGAGGCCACATGAAGGAACTTTCTTCAATCTCTTTAGCAACTTTTTTTTTTAATCTGGATCACTGGGGTCCTGGGCTAGCTTGCTGCTTCAGGCAGGCATGATCATCCTGCTTATAACAGTGGTCCTCATGGGAACAGAGAAATGTCTTTTAGCCATGATTTAAAGGTCTGATCAGTTAATGTGCTGCATCGATTTGATGATACACACCTATTCCTCCAGGGTCAGGGGTACTTGGGTCAGGGGTGAACAACAAGAGGACAGGTCCCCAGATTACTTGAGCCAATCTAACTCTTTTTGCCTTTTGCTCACAATTCTCTGGCAGAATGTACCAACAATGCAACATCCTGAGATAAGGAGGAAATGTCTAGAACAACTCAGGCCATGTCCTCATTCCTCCTAGAACAAGATGTCCTGTAATGCTTGAGATCAGCATGCCAAGTGGCACCCAAAATATAGTATACATTGAGACTGGAGTGCTGTTGGGGTCCTAGCCTGCATTGGAGACGCTGCTCACCCTGGGCTGCTCTTCTGAGCCTTGGGGGACCAGCTTGCTGTGTATCCTATGCTTCTGTTTATTCCTGCTGCCTATCTGTGAGTAATAAATTTGCTTTGCCTGACATGTTGTACTAGTGTTCTGTCTCACCAAATCATGCAGACGGTACTCTGAGTTCCTGCCAAATTTAGAACCTTTGTAGTTAGCACTTGATGTTTCCTCTTGGACTCTGGATAACTGGTTAGGTGCCTTAGATGCGGTGCTTTTATGTGTCTCACTTTCCTTAGCCACAGAAACTGGCATACTATTTAGCATTGTGATGACTTAAAGAAAAGGTTAATGGAAAAACAGGGAGATCCTAAGGAAAAGAGCTTTGTTTTCTTTACCATAATGAAAACAAGATATGATTTCCTTTTGCACTGATAGTTATTAAGGGTTTCTGCTCAAATAAAACAAACACCAAGTACAGCGTGGAATAATTCCGCAGGCTCAGATAACACAAAAACTTTAATAAACTCTTTGAAGCTCTGCCCAAGTTTCTAACTCATATTTACTTTAAAGTTCCCTATCTCACCATATCTTTTTCCCATGGGTAAGAATTTTTAAAATATCCAGCACAGCAGTTCTTAATCAGGGGCAATTTCGTGCCCTACAGGACATCTGGCAATACCTAGAGACATGTTTTTTTGGTCACACTGGTAGAGTTGGGGGAGGAAGTTACTGGCTTCTAGTGTGTTAAGGCCAGGGATGCTGCTAAATATCCTGCAATGCATAGGACAGCTCCCTGCAACAAAGAATTATCAAACCAAAAATGTCAATGGTGGCAAGGCCCAGAAACCCTGATCTAGGTGATGGTAAGCACACATTTCTCAGCAGAGTTTGGGGGATGACTGTCTGACATGTGTCAATTTAATGTGACAACTTAAAATCAAGTTTTCAAATAGTGACTGAAACTGTTATTTTGCAAGACATCAGCTCTCTCCCTTCCTTTCAATCTTGTGTTTACACACAAAAAAATACATCTGTGTCATATTCTAGGCTATGGGTTTATATGATTTTTTTTTTCCTTTAAAAAAAAATCTTCTTTAATAGACTGGAGCTCCACTTGCTTTCATTTCTCTTAAGAGCTTTGCACATCATTTACCTCGTACAAAAACTCTGATTGTTAAGTATCTTCTTTTCATATCAGTACATATTTATACAGCTCATATCAGTACAGCTATTTGGCAATGCTAATTTGCATTAAGCCAAATGCTACTATGAAGCAGCTGCTTGGGACATGAAGGATCAGGGAATATAATTGAACACAGATAATATGAAGGAAAGAAGTAAGAAAGAGAAGAGCCCTGGGAGGGTGAGTGTTACAAATGGAATTAAAATGTTGTTGGTTTTATATGGCTTTGCTTGCACCCATTTCCTTTGTGTTATTGTCAAATGTATTATTCATATATTACATTTCTGTGTTATATGTCTACGTTATGCATCCGATACTCCATTATACACATTATTTTATGTGATTGCTTTTTAAATCAGGTAAACAGAATGAAAACTACATCAAGTTAAAAATATTATTGGTCAAACAAGAGTAGGAACTGGCATAAAAATATAGAAGAGAAAAATTCAAGATGTTTAAAACCAAAAACGTAGAGAAAAAGCAATCAGTCAGGGGTTCTAGATGACTTCTGGAAAAGTACATATTAATACTACTATGCACAGCTACAATGTGATTTCTCTGGTCATTCTTTGTTCCAGGGTGAGAACTCAGAACTGGCTGCACAGGCTGCCATGGTCTAATGTATTTGGCATAAAGTGAAACGAGGACCACTGTACCTCCATAAACTTTCTGTTAATGTGCATTAAGAGAATAGTACCTCACTCAATGAAAATAAATAAATTTCAGAACTGTTATGGTTGTACAGGGGGGATTTCCTTATAACATAGGAGAGCTGAAGAATTCAGCCATGACTGTGACCACATTCTTTTGTCAATCAATGTCAATCATTGTCACACCGGCCATCAGGCATATGACATTTGCCACATAACATCATGGTCCATGCATGAACACAGGCATCTCCCCACCAGCTCCAGTTATTCACAAAGGAACACATGAATAACAAAACAAAACAAAACAAAACAAAAACAACTTGTTATTGACTAAGGGTCAAAATGTTAATAAAAAAGCACAGAAAAATATCTATAATTTGAGTTTAAAATTACATTTATACCTCAAATATTTTTATATATTTTATTTGTAGGTTTTACCTCAAGCACTTAACAAATATTAACTAATTTGACTTTACATCAATCCTATACATAGGTACTGTTATTATTGTCATACAGATGAGGAAGCTGAGACACAAGGGACTATGTAAAACATGTCCAAGATCACAATGTCTGAGTCCAGATTCTATGATCTCTCACTATGACTCCTTAATCTTTATTTTGTGGTCCACCTAAAGTCCAGCTGAAAGCATATTACATGGAAAATGGCATTTTTACCTCAACCTGTTGGCAAGACACATAGACATTCAGACTCCTTGAAGTTCAGGATAAAACAATAGATAGAGTTAGAGATAGATAGATGAAGAAGAGGGGTAATTGATTTTTAAAAATGTCTTCTCTTGCATCCAATCCCTGTTGAATGTTTTCATTGGCCTGTCTGTAACCTAGACAAAGACTTTATATATTTCACAAAAATTAACTCAAATGGATCATAGACCTACATGTAAATTGCAAAACTATAAACCTTCTAGAAAATAATATAAAAGAAAATCCATGTGGTTCTGTGTTCGGTGATTAAATTTTTAGGTACAACAAATGCGTCATGCATGAAAGAAAAAACTGATTAATTGGACTTCATAAAAATTAAAAGTTCCTTATCAAAAAAATTGTTAGGAGAATGAAGGAATAAGCTACAGATTTGTAGAAAATATTTGCAAAACAACTCTGTATACAAACTATAGGAAAAAAACTCTTAAAACTCTATAACAAGAAAACTCACACCACTATTAAAAATAGGGCAAAATGACCTTGAATAGACACTTCACAATAAAGAAGATGATCAGATAACAAATAAACACAAAATATGTTTAATATTTTATCATTGGGGAGGTGTAAATTAAATAACAATAAAATACCATCACACACTTATTAAAGTAGCTACTTTTTTTTTTTTTTTTAATGACAATACAAGTTGCTGGCCAGAATGCAGAGCAACAGAAACTCTCATTCATTGCTGGTAGAAATGTAGAATGGTATAGCAACTTTGGAAGATGGTTTGGCTGTTTCTTTCAAAGCTAAAAATAATCTTACCAGACAATCCAGCAATCATGCTTCCAGGCACTTAACAAACAAATTTGAAAATTTATATTCACACAAAAATTGCATGCAGTATAAGTACTACATGCTAAGTGATTGCACCACTGAAGCTCCAAAAACTTGCCTGCAAAAGTTAAGTAGCTTTATCCATAATTTTCCCAATCTGGAAGCATTCAAGATGTCTTTTATATAAGTGAATGGATAAATATATTGTAATATATTCATACAATGGAATACTATTCAATAATGAAATGAGCTATCAAGCTACAAAAAGACATAGATAAACCTTAAATGCACAGTATGATTCCAAATTACATGACATTCCCTAAATGGAAAAATTGTAAAGATGGCAAAAAAGATTAGTGGTTGTCATGTGTTGGGGTTAGGAGGAGGTTAATGAGTGAAGCCCAGTGGATACTTAAGGTAGTGAAACTATTACCTATGGTATTGAAAGGAGGGGAACTTGGCATTATGCATTTGTCAAAACACTTAGAAATCTGCAACACAAAGAGCCCATCCTAATGTATGTAAATTAAAAAAAAATATTTTAAATGGTCAGAATATTCTAAGGTAAAAGGAAGAATGTGACAAAGTCTTCTATCTGTATGGCAAATGTATGAAACAATCTAATTGAAGGGGATATGGGCTGAATGTTACTCACTTAAAAAAATTTGGAAATGAGTGGAGTCTGTAAGATTAAAGGCAAAAGATGATACATGCATACACACACGCTCACACACACACACAGGCACACACACACACGCACACACACACACGCACACACAGTCCTCTAGTTGATAAAGTCATTTCTGATGAAGGTACGAGTTAACAATTCCATTAATGCTATACATGTATACTGGCACTGAAAAATAAATCAATAAATGGGTAGTAGATGGTGGAGCCAAGTTTCTCCCAGTTGGAGTGGGATGCCATAGATAAGCAAGGGAGGAGGATTCAGTGGTCCATGTGGTAATTGATTAGAGTCAGGTTCATCAGTATGACCTCCTGTTTGGCTTAATATAGGTAGAGATAGCGATGCATCAAAATATTAATATATAGAAGTATATATACAGGTTATTATACACATATATATTTCCTTGTTCTTTCAGCCGAGAGAGCTTAAAAGCAATATTGTAGTGCTAATAAACATACTTAATGTCTAGATCTTGTTTTCTAATAAAATTCTTCAATAAAAGGAGCCACAGATTTTAGCAAAATGGCTCACTGTAGCATTGGGGAAGGAAATACACAAGATGAGTCTCTAGTATCTTGAATCAACCAAGAGGAAGGAATGTCCCGAAGGGGGAATAAAACCTCCACAGTGACAGTGGCAGTTCAGAGGGACACAGGAGATAACTGAAACAGCTTCCAATGGCTAAAGCTGGAACAATTTGAGCAACAAAAGGAAGTACTATTGTATTAAAACCCAAAATATAAAATAAATATACTTTGGGCCCACACTGATATAAGTAAATGGATGTAGAAAGAAATGAGGTAAAACAGATAAGTCTCCCATGCAGAAGAATTTCAAAAATTTATTTTGATACTACTTTCTCAAAGAGGTGGAACATAATTCCCTAATCCTTAGATGTGGGCCCTATATAGGGAGTTCCTTCTAAAGAGCATAGTATGGTAAGGAGAGAAAAATAACTTTATAGTGGAGAAACCTGACAAATACTTCCTCAGTTGGGTGATCAAGATTAATTTCATCAGTTATAAGTTATGTTGATAGTATTTCCCTTTGATATGATGTGATGAAAATGGCACTTTATCTCTGTGATCTTCCTCCCCAAAATAATATGTAATCCCAGTCTAAACATAAAATGAATATAAGGCAAATATCAACCAAGGGACATTCAAAGTACCTGACCAGTACTCAAAGATATTAAGGTCATGAAAAACAAGGAAAGTTTGTGAAACTGCTACAGCCAAGAGAAACCTAAGAAAACCTGAGAACTAAAAGTAATAGGGTACACTAAATGGGATCCTG